>JAPYYJ010003187.1:0-11863 GCA_028533885.1 Nasua narica | reverse complement strand
TGAGGGTTTTGGAGGGGAGGGGGTGGGGGGGTGGGTTGGCCTGGTGGTGGGTATCAAGAAGGGCACGTATTGCATGAAGCACTGGGTGTGGTGCATGAACAATCAATCTTGTAACACTGAAAAATTAAAATAAACATATGCGGAGATAAAAAAAAAACATACCTTATAACATAAAAAAATGTTCTTATTTATTTAAACTATTTAATTAATCAATTTATTTATTTATTTATTATAGCTCAAGTGGAGTGAGGTTCAGAAGGAGAAGGAAAGAGTGATCCTCAAGCAGACGCCTCACTGAGCCTTGAGCCTTCAGGGGGCGCCATCTCAGATCCCTGAGATCATGACTTGAGGCAAAATCAAGAATCAGACACTTACTGACTGAGCCACCCAAGTGCCCCTCTATTTTTAATATTTTGAGAAATCTCTATACAGTCTTCCACAGTGACTGCCCCAACTTGAATCTCCACCAAGCGTGCAGGAGTGTTCCTTTTTCTACTCCTATTCATCAGCACTTCTTCTTTCTTTTCATTTTACGCAATCTGACAGGTGTGTGGTGATATCTCACTGTAGTTTTCATTTGCATTCCTTGGTGAATACTGATGTTGAGCATCTTTTCTTGTCTTTTGGCCATCTGTACGTCTTCTTTGAAAGATGTATGTTCATATCTCATGCCATTTCTTTATCAGATAATCATTATTTTTAATTATTATTATTGATGTTGAGTTGTATAAGTTCTTTATATTTTGTATACCAATGCTTTACTAAATATATTATTTGCAAATATCTTCTCCCATCTGGTAGGTTGCCTTTTTTTTTACATCCTTGTCATTAAGTTTGATTTTACTTTTATCTATCTATTATCTATCTGTCAAGAGAGAGCACATGACGGGAAGTGGCAGACAGAGGGAGAAGCAGGCTCCCTGCTGAGCAATGAGCCTGATGTGGGACTTGATCCCATGACCTTGGGATCATGTACTGAACTGAAGTCAGACACTCAACTGGCTGAGCCACCCAGGTGTCCCATGACTTTTTATTTCATTTGTGGTTTCCTTCACTATGCAAAAGCTTTTATTATGATGAGGTCCCCATAGTTTAATTTTGGTTTTATGTCCCTTGCCTGAGGAGACCTAAATAGAAAACTGTTTCTATAGCCTAGGTCAAAGAAATTACTGCCAAATGCACTCCTCTCTGAGTTTTTGATTTCAGGTAGTATATTTAAGTCAGTAATACATTTTTTTTCTTTTTTTAAATGAGTTTTTTTTTATTGATTTGACAGAGAGAGATCATAAATAGGCAGAAGGGCAGTCAGAGAGAGAGGGAGAAGCAGGCTCCCCACTGAGCAGAAAGCCCGATGTGGGACTCGATCCCAGGACCCTGAAAACATAACCTGAGACGAAGGCAGAGGTTTAACCCACTGAGCCACCCAGGCGCCCCTCATTTTTTTTTCCATAACATACTTTTTATTTTTCTTATTTTTTCCAAATATGTTTATTTTTTCAGTGTTACAAGATGGATTGTTCATGCACCATACCCAGAGCCCGATGCAATACGTGCCCTTCCCAATTCCCACAACCAGGCTCGCCCAACCCCCACCCCTCCCCTCCAAACCCCTCAGTTTCTTCCTCAAAGTACACATACTCCCATGGTTCATTGCCCCTTCTGATTTCCCCCCATTTACCTTTCCTTTTGTTCTCACAAGGCCCTCCACGATTTTCCTTATGCTCCACACGTAAGTAAAACCATAAGGTAATTGACTCTCTTTGCTTCACTTATTTCACTCCACATAATTTCTTCTAATCCCATCCATGTTGATATAAAAGTTGGATATTCATCCTTTCTGATGGAGGCATAATATTCTGTTGTATAGGTGTACGACATGTTCCATATCTACTCATCTGTTGAAGGGCATTTTTGTTCTTTCAGTTTGGCGATTGTGGCCATTGGTGCTAGGATCTTTGGGGTACATGTGGCCCTTCTTTGTACTACATCTGCATCTTTGGGTTAAATAAGGAGAAGTGCAATTGCAGGGTCATAGGGCAGCTCTATTTTTAATTTTTTCAGGAATCTCCACACTGTTTTCCAAAGTGGCTGCACCAACTTGCATTCCCTCCATCAATGGAAGACAGTTCCCCTTTCTCCACATCCTCTCCAGCATTTGTTGCTTACTGTCTTGATGATTTTGGCCATTCTAACTGGTGTAAGGTGGTATCTCAGTGTGGTTTTGATTTTAATCTCTCTGATGGCTAAAGATGATGAACAATTTTTCATGTGTCTGTTAGACATTTGTATGTCTTCTTTGGAGAATTTGTTTTTGTGTTTGATGTAAGAAAGTGGTCCCGTCTCATTCTTCAGCATGTAGCTGCCCATTTCCCAACATAATTTTTTGAAAAGTCTGTTTTTTTTCCCATTGTATATTCTTGCAACCTTTGTTGTTAATTGGCCACTTAAGTGTGGGTTTATTTCAGTGCTCTCTATTCTGTTCTGTTGATATGTGTGTCTATTTTGTGCCAGTATAGTATAGTTTTGTATTTTTTTGTTTTTGCTTTTAATTGTTTTTCCCCCCAAATATGTTTATTTTATTTTTTTTTCAGTATTACAAGGTTGATTGTGCATGCACTACACCTAGTGCTCCATGCAATACATGCCCTTCTCAAAACCCACCTCCAGGCTCGCCCACCCCTACACTCACTCCCGTTCAAAACCCTCAGTTTGTTTCTCAGAGTCCACAGTCTCTCCTGGTTCATTGCCCCCGCTGATTGCCCCCCATTCAACCTTCAATTCCTTCTCACAATGCCCTCCTATACCTTGAAATGTGAGATGATAATACCTCTAGGTTTCATATTATTTATTTATTTATTTTTTCAAGATTGCTTTGGCTATTTGAAGTCTTTTGTGATTCCAAACAAATTTTAGTTTACTTTTAGCTCTATAGAAAATATTTTTGGTATTTTGATAGGGATTGCATTCAATCTATAGATCGCTTTATGTAGTATGGACATTTTGTTGTTGTTGTTATTTACTTGCTTCTCTTTTTTTTCACCCCAAATAAGTTTATTTTAATTTTTCAGTGTTAGAAGATTGATTGTTCATGTACCACATCCAGTGCTCCATTCAATAGGTGCCCTTCTCAAAACCCACCACAAGACTCTCCACTCCCCCAAGCCCTCCCCTCCAAAAACTCAGTTTGATGCTCAGAGTCCACAGTCTCTCCTGGTTCATAGCCCCCTCCGATTTTCCCCCATTCACCCTTCCCTTCTTCTCATGATACCCTCCATGATTTTCTTTATACTCTACACGTAAGTGAGACCATAAGATAATTGACTCTCTCTCCTTGACTTATTTCACTCTCCATAATCAACTCTAGTTATGTCCATGTTGATACAAAAGTTGGATATTAATCCTTTCTGATGGAGGCATAATATTCCATTGTATAGATGTGCGACATCTACCTTATTCACTCATCTGTTGAAGGGCATTTTGGTTCTTTCCACAGTTTGGCTATTGTGGCCATTGTGGCTATGAACATTGGGGTACATGTGGCCCTTCTTTGTACTGCATCTACTTCTTTGGGGTAAACCCCAAGAAGTGCAATTGCAGGGTCATAGGGTAGCTCTATTTTTAATTTCCTGAGAAATCTTCATACTGTTTTCCAAAGTGGCTGCACCAACTTGCATCCACACCAACAGTGGAGGAGGGCTCCCCTTTCTCCACATCCTCTCCAGCATTTGTTGTTTACTGTCTTGTTGATTTTGGCCATTCTAACTGGTGTAAGGTGGTGTCTCAGTCGGGTTTTGATTGGAATCTCTGGATGGGTAAAGATGATGAACATTTTTTCATGTGTCTGTTAGCCATTTGTATGTCTTCTTTGGAGAAGTGTCTGTTCATGTCTTCTGTCCATTTTTTGATGTGATTATCTGTTTCATGAGTGTTGAGTTTGAGGAGTTCTTTTTTTTTTTTTAAATATTTTATTTATTTATTTGACAGAGAGAGAGAGATCACAAGTAGGCAGAGAGGCAGGCAGAGAGAGAAGGGAAGCAGGCTCCCTGCTGAGCAGAGAGCCCGATGTGGGGCTCGATCCCAGGACCCTGAGATCATGACATGAGCCGAAGGCAGAGGTTTAACCCACTGAGCCATCCAGGTGCTCCAGGAGTTCTTTATAGATCTTAGATATCAGCCCTTTGACTGTAGTGTCGTTTGCAAAGATCTTCTCCCATTCTGTGGGTTGCCTGTTTGCTTTGTTGACTGTTTCCTTTGCTGTGCAGAAGCTTTTTATCTTGATGAAGTCCCAAAAGTTCATGTTCGCTTGTGATTCCTTTGCCTTTGGAGACATGTCCTGAAAGAAGTTGCTGTGGCTAATGTCATAGAGGTTACTGCCTATGTTCTCCTCTAGGGTTTTGATAGATCCCTGCCTCACGTTGAGGTCTTTTATCCGTTTCGAGTTTATCTACGTGTATGGTGTAAAAGAATGGTCAAGTTTCATTCTTCTACATAGAGCTGTCCCATTTTTCCAGCACCATTTATTGAAGAGACTGTCTTTTTTCCACTGGATATTTTTGCCTGTTTTGTCAAAGATGATTTGACCATAGAGTTGCGGGTCCATCTCTGGGCTATCTATCCTGTTTCCCTGCTCTATGTGTCAGTTTTTGTACCACTACCATGCTGTCTTGGTGATCACAGCTTTGTAGTAAAGTTCGAAATCAGTCAATGTGATGCCCCCGGGTTTGTTTTTCTTTTTCAACATTTCCTTAGCAATTCGGGGTCTTTTCTGGTTCCATGCAAATTTTAGGATCGTTTGTTCCAGCTCTTTGAAAAAAACTGGTGGAATTTTGTTCGGGATGGCATTGAAAGTATAGATTGCTCTTGGCAGTATAGACATTTTAACAATGTTTATTTTTCCCATCCATAAGCATGGAATGCTTTTCCACCTTTTTGTGTCTTCTTCAATTTCTTTCATGAGTGTTCAATAGTTCCTCGAGTACAGATCCTTTATCTCTTTAGTTAGGTTTATTCCCAGGTATTTTATGATTGTTGGTGATACAGTAAATGGAATTGATTCTCTAATTTCCCTTTCCATATTTTCATTGTTAGTGTATAGGAAAGCAATTGATTTGTGTGCACTGATTTTGTATCCTGACACATTACTGAATTGCTCTATGACTTCGAGTAGTTTGGGGGTGGATGGAGCCTTATATTTTATCCATATAAAGTATCATGTCATCTGCAAGGAGAGAGAGTTTGACTTCTTCATTTCCAATTTGAATACCTTTTATTTCTTTTTGTTGCCTGATTACTGTTGCTAGGACTTCTAGTACTATATTGAACAAGAGTGATGAGAGTGGGCATCCTTAACGTGTTCCTGATCTCAGAGGGAAGGCTGTCAGCTTTTCCCCATTGCGAATGATATTTGCTGTGGGCTTTTCATAGATAGACTTTATGATGTTGAGAAATGTTCCTTCCATCCCTATACTTTGAACTGCTTTAATCAGGAACGGATGCTGAATTTTGTCAAATGCTTTTTCTGCATCTATTGACAGGATCATGTGGATCTTCTCTCTTCTCTTGTTGATTTGTTCTATCACATGGATCGATTTGCGAATATTGAACCACCCTTGTATCCCAGGGATAAAGCCCACCTGGTCATGATGAATAATCTTTTTAATATGCTATTGGATCCTATTAGCTAGGATCTTGTTGAGAATCTTGGCATCCATATTCATCAGGGATATTGGTCTGAAATTCTCCTTTTTGATGGTCTCTTTGCCTGGTTTGGGGATCAGGGTAACTCTGGCTTCATAGAAAGAGTCTGGAAGTTTTCCTTCTGTTTCTAATTTTTTAAACAGTTTCAGGAGAATAGGTATTATTTCTTCCTTGATTGTTTAGTAGAATTCTCCAGGGAATCTGTCAGGCCATGGACTCTTGTAGTTTGGGAGGTTTTTGATCACTGCTTCAATCTCTTTACTAGATATTGGTCTATTCAGGTTGTCAATATCTTCCTGTTTCAGTCTTGGAAGATTATGGGTTTCCAGGAATGCATCCATTTCTTCTAGGTTGTTTAGCTTATTGGCATATAGTTGTTGATAATAATTTTTGATGATTGTTTCTATTTCCATTGGATTAGTGGTGATTTCTCCCCTTTCATTCATAATTTTGTTAATTAAGGTGCTCTCTCTTTTCTTCTGAATGAGTTTGGCCAGTGGTTTATCGATCTCATTGATTCTTTCAAAAAACCAACTTCTGGATTCATTGATGCGTTCTACTGTTTCTTTAGTTTCTAACTCATTGATCCCTGCTCTAATCTTGATTATTTCCCTTCTTGTGCATGGCGTTGGCTTGATTAGTTGTTGATTTTCCAGTTTTTTAAGGTGTAAGGAGAGCTGGCGTATTTGGTATTTTTCAATGTTTTTTAGTGAGGCTTGGATGGCTATGCATTTCCCCCTAAGGACCGCCTTTGCCGTATCCCATAGGTTTTCGATCGATGTGTCTTCATTCTCATTGGTCTCCATGAATTGTTTAAGTTCATCTTTGATTTGTTGGTTGATCCCTGCACTCATGAGCATATTGGTCTTTAGTCTCAAGTGTTTGAATTCCTTCTGAACTTTTCTTGTGATTGAGTTCCAGTTTTAATGCATTGTGGTTTGAGAAAATTCATGGAATCATCTCTATCTTTTGGTATCAGTTGAGACCTGAATTGTTCCCTAGTATGTGGTCTATTCTGGAGAAAGTTCCATGTTCGCTCGATAAGAATGAGTATTCTGTTGTTTTAGGGTGGAATGTTCTGTATATATCTATGAGGTTCATGTGGTCCATGTGTCATTCAATGCTCTTGTTTCGTTATTGATTTTCTATTTAGATGATCTGTCAGTTACTGAGAGTGGCATGTTAAGATCTCCTCATATAAAGGTATTCATGTCAATATGACTCTTTATTTTGATTAATAGTTGGTTTATGTAGTTGGCTTCTCCTATATTGAGGCATAAATGTTTACAATTGGTAGATCTTCTTGGAGGATAGACCCTTTAAGGATGATGTAGTGTCCTTCTGAATTTCTGACTACAATCTTAAGCTTAAAATCTAATTTATCTGATATGAGAATTGCTACCCCAGCTTTCTTTTGAGGTCCATTGGCATGAAAGATGGTTCTCCATCCTTTCACTTTCAGTCTGGATGTATCTTTTGGTTTCAAATGTGTCTGCGGTAGACAGCATATGAGGGGTCCTGTCGTTTTATCCATTCTGCAACCCTGTGCTGTTTTATGGGAGCATTTAGGCTGTTCACGTTGAGAGTGATTATTGAAAGATATCTGTTTATTGACATCATGTTGCCTGTGAAGTCCTTGTTTCTATCGGTGGAAAATTTCTGTTCTAAGTCACTCATGTGTTCTTTCAATTTTTATAAAACCCCCTTTAATATTTCCTGGAATGCTGGCTTGGTGGTCACATACTCTTTAATCCTTGCCGATCTTGTATGCTCTTTATCTCTCCATCCATTTTGAATGTGAGCCTTGCTGGATAAAGTATTCTTGGCTGCATGTTCTTCTCATTTAGTGCCCTGAATATATCATGCCAGCCCTTTCTGGCTTGCCAGGTTTCTGAGGACAGGTCTGACGTTATTCTGATGGGCTTTCCTTCGTATGTAAGGAATCTCTTTCCCTTAGCTGCCTTCAGGACCTCCTGTCTAAAATTATAACTTCCACATTTTAATATTATGTACCTTGGTGTTTTTCTCAATTTATTCATCCAGTCAGGAGTCCTTTCAGCCTCTAGGACACAAACACTTGTTCCATTCCCCAGGTTGGGGAAATTCTCATGTAGAATTTGGTCAACTATATTCTCTAGACTTCTGTCTTTCTCTACCCCCTCTGGGATGCCGATGATTCTGACATTGCAACGTTTCATGTTGTCATTTATTTCCCTATATCTGTTCTCATGATTCTTAAGCAGTTTGTTCCAGCTCTCCTCTTGACCTTTCATCTCAACCATTTGATCCTCTAGATCACTAATTATATCCTCTGTCTATTTGAAGGACACTACAAATATCCAAGACTATTTAGATTGGATTTGATCTCATTAATAGCACTTCTTACCTCTGCTATACTTGACCTCATTTCTGCCCTTAGGGATTCTAAAATGTTTTGCTCAATCCTAGCCATTGTCTAGATTACTGTCACCCTGAATTCCCTTTCTGACATACTGTTTATGTCCATGTCCAATAGTTCTGAGGAAGAGGGTGTAGTCTCTGGGCTTTTCTTCTGTTGGGTGTTCCTCCTCCTAGTCATTTTGATGAGAAGTGGATGAGAGGATGTATAGCTGGATATACCACCCCCAATCCCGGCAGGGTGTACTCCAGAGGGTTTTGGAGCAATTGGGATTTACCACCAAAAAGAAAGTAAAGGATAAAAAAAAAATAGAGAGGAGGAGAGAAAGAGGAAAACTGAGCCAGAATGGGCCCCCAAACTATGGTTTATAAGGTGTGCAAACAAGCACAAACAAACATATGGACCAACACGAATAAATGACAAGAAGTAGAAGAACCTAGAAGAATGAACCCCAAGAATAAGATTTATGTAATACCAGAACAAAAGCAGATACATTGAAACACTGACAGAGGGATAAGATGGGAGGGTGTTTATAACTCCTCGCAGGCGATGAAGGTTATTTCAGGTCCTCCTGGGTTTATAGTTGTATTAAACCTCTCGTTTTAATGTTAAGTAGTTAAAAAAAATAAAGGAAAAAAGAAATGTGAAAGCAAGTGAAGGTGAAAGAAAATAAAAAAAGAAAAAGAATAAGAAAGAGAAAACAAAAACAAAAACAAAAACTTGTATCTATGAAATATACAGGTTTCACTGTATTACCAGGAACTTAATATATTGATTTACCCTGGCGTTGGGGGTTTAAAATTTTATGGGGACGCTGTGGTTATAATCCTTTTGTTTTTTGGCTGGTCTTCTGGGTGATGGGCCTTCCAAGTTGTTTGCCAGTCAGTCTTGCTTAGGTTGAGTCACCGTGCCCCCCAGTCAAGGGGTTGAGCTCTGTGGAAACTGGTTTCTCAGTCTCTCTCTCACTGAAGGTTTTTGGCCTTTTGTAGCCTTTTCATCTTTTCAGGGAGTCCAAGCAATGAATCTGCCCAGAAGCACTCAGACCTCTGAGTTGCAGGAAGCCTGAGTCTCTGCTCCCCTCTGTGTGATTCAGAACACACACTCCCCTCAGTGAAATTTCTGCTCACAGCACAGCCTGTACGCTGTGGCACATGACCCCAGATGTCTTTCTGTGGCTCCCAAGTGGGGACCCGGGAAGTCTGTGGCTGGCTGTGATAGTCGCGACACCAGCCACCTTTCTGCGGCTCCCAAGTGCGGAACCGGGAGGCCTGTGGCATGCCTGGGAAAGTCGCGACCCCAGTCGCCTTTCTGCAGCTCCCTAGCATGGACTGGCAGGCCTGTGGCAGGCTGCAAAATTTGCTACCCAGCTGCCTTTCTGCGGCTCTGCGAGGGGCGCCCTGGAGGTTAGGCCGCTTGCCTCAGTTCTCTCCGTGGCTGGTGGGGATTGCTCAGGCTCTGCAGCCTGCTGGAATGTAGTGCTGGCGGGTGCACACAGGGAAAAACTGTGGCTCATGGACCACCACAGACACTCTAAAGGCGCTTGCAGGTGCGCGCCCAGCTCACAGGATGTTGCAGAGAGTGGAAAGCTGCAGGTTCAGGAATCGCGGACTGGATCCCCCCACCAGTTTCACTTTGGGGTGCTCCTTCCTGGGAGAGTGGGTCTAAGCTCCTGTGCCCGCGACCACCCCCTTCCACTATTTACTCCTCAGAACTTTTTGCCCTTTTTAAGTGTTTTTAATGGACTCTACGTTAATGCTTGTCCCCAGCCACCTGGCACTTTACTTTGGGGTATTACTGTCCTTGGATTGCTTCTGGTGGCTCTCTCCCCCGTTTGTCTATCCTTTGATATCAGTTCGAGTGTTCCCACTTTGCTTTTTCCTCTCCACTGCTGTCTTATGCTCTCGGAGAGATCCCGGGGTGAGAAATCTTTCTCCTCAGGGTGATTTCATGGGTGTTCAGAGTGTTCTGGTAGATTTCCAGCTCACTTTTGGGGACCAGTTGCTGCAGGATCTCTTACTTCTCCACCATCTTGCCCCCCTCCAATAAGATCTTTAAAAAAATAGAATTTCCATATGATCCAGTAATGTCATTGTCAGATATTCACCCAAAGAAAACAAAAAATGTAGTTGAAAAGCTATATGTATTCCTATGTTCATTGCAGCATTGTTTACAATAGCCACAATATAGAAGGAGCTCCTTTTTCCATTGACAGGTGAATGGAGAAACACATGATGTATGTATATGTGTGTTTTCCCGTATGTGAGATGGAATATTATACAGTAATACATAATAGTGTGTCTTTGCCATTTATAATAACATGGATGGACCTTGAGTGTATCATCAAAGTGAAATAAATCACTCAGAGAAAGATAAATACCATGCAATTGCGCAAATATGTAGAATTTAAAAAACAAAACAAGTGAAGAAGCAGAAGAAAAAGATAAATATAAAACCCAGATTCTTAAATATAGTGAACAAACTAGTGATTGCCAGAGGGAAGATGAGTGGGATGATGGGTGATAAAGGAGATTGAGTATACTTGTCTTAAAGAGCACTGAATAATCTAGAGAATTGTTGAATATTGTACACCCAAAATAATATAACAATGTATGTTACTCATACTTCATTTAAAAAAAAAAACACAAAGAGATCTAGGAATAGAATCTAGGAAGAGCATTACCACTCTAATTACACCTCTGTATCTGAAGAGTTAGAAGTGATAATTCATTCCCTGACTTCTCATTCTTTATTTGAAATTATTATCACATCTGGAACTGCAGGATTCTACCACAATATTCTTCCTCATCTCATTGAATGTATATATTTATTCTGATGCATGTTTTAACACACAGCATTTTTGCAAGCTAAAGACCATACAACCAATGTTTGCTACAATTCAGTGAAATAGTGTTTACAAAAACTCAGTGAAATGGAGTGTTTACCAAAAAAAAACAAAAAAAAACAAAGAAACAAGATGCAAAAGTTGCTCATTTCCAGAAAAGAATTGTTTCTTTTAAATTTTTTGATTCAGTCTTGGAAGATTATGGGTTTCCAGGAATGCATCCATTTCTTCTAGGTTCTTTAGCATATTGGCATATAGCTGTTGATGAAATTTTTGATGATTGTTTCTATTTCCTTTGGATTAGTCGTGATCTCTCCCCTTTCATTCATAATTTTGTTGATTAAGGTCCTCTCTCTTTTCTTCTGGATGAGTTTGTCCAGTGGTTTATCGATCTTATTGATTCTTTCAAAAAACCAACTTCTGGATTCATTGAGGCGTTCTACTGTTTCTTTCATTTCTAACTCATTGATCTCTGCTCTAATCTTGATTATGTCCCTTCTTGTACGTGGGGTTGGCTTGATTTGTTGTTGATTTTCCAGTTCTTTAAGGTATAAGGAGAGCTGGCGTATTTGTTATTTTTCAATGTTTTTGAGCGAGGCTTGGATGGCTATGTATTTCCCACTAAGGACCGCATTTGCCGTATCCCATAGGTTTTGGATGGATGTGTCTTCATTCTCATTGGTCTCCATGAATTGTTTAAGTTCATCTTTGATTTGCCGGTTGATCTCTTCATTCTTGAGCATATTGGTCTTTAGTCTCCAAGTGTTTGAATTCCTTCCGAACTTTTTCTTGTGATTGAGTTCCAGTTTTAAAGCATTGTGGTCTGAGAAAATGCAGGAAATCATCTCTATCTTTTGGTATCAGTTGAGACCTGATTTGTGGCCCAGTATATGGTCTATTCTGGAGAAAGTTCCATGTGTGCTTGA
>JAPYYJ010003186.1:0-11863 GCA_028533885.1 Nasua narica | reverse complement strand
CGTTCTTTCTTGTATCTCAGAAAAGTAATAGAAAAACATAATTTTTGTAGATATTCCTTTTATGTTTTTCTGTGGTATCTACTTTTTTACATGAGTGCATGGATGGTAATTTTTTTTGATTGCTTTGCACATCTCAAAATTTCTTTATATCTTTCTCTCTGTATGTCTTCTTTTATAACTGATAATTTCTATTAATATTCCTTCAAAATGTGGAGAGGAAATTATTTCTTAGTGTTCTAGCACTCATTGAGGCTAAAGAGAAATCTGATATTCATTTCATTGTAAGATACCAGATTTTCCACTCTGGGAGCTTTCTTGTTTTTCTCTTTATTTTCAGAATCTAGACCATTTATAGGCATTGACAATTTTATCAATTTATTATGCTTGTATATGGTAGGCTCTTTAATCAAAATATACAACTATATATATATTTTTAAAGATTTTATTTATTTATTTGAGAGAGAGAAAGTGAGAGAGAGCATGAGAGGAGAGAAGGTCAGAAGGAGAAGCAGACTCCCCGTGGAGCTGATAGCCCGATGTGGGACTCGATCCCCTGATCCCCAAACTCAAGGATCATGACCTGAGCGGAAGGCAGCCGCTCAACCACCTGAGCCACCCAGGCGCCCCACAACTATATTTTTAACTCGGAAAATTTTTGAGTTGAAAATGATGTCTATAATTTAATTATTTTCTATCTTCTGTTGTCTCTGATTTTTGCTTTGGGAACTCATTCCTATATATTTGAACTTCGGAATCTACCCTCTGTTTCTGACCTTACTTTGCTATTTTTCTTTTGTCTTTTTGGGCAAATTATTTAGTTGTTCTGTGTTTCAATTTTCCCATCTGTACAATGGGGGTAATAATATTTTTTTGGATTATTTGGTAATGTCAGTTATTTGATAATGACATTATATAAATAATGTCAATTATTTGACAATGGTAATGTCCTTAGAATGGCGTCTGGCACATAATAGGAGCAAAATATGTATTTTGTGATATATAGTAGGTCTACAAATAACTCTGTTATGGAGATTTCTTTGATTTTATGTCTTGGTTACTAGCTTGGACTTGAGAGCTGTTCTTTCTAATCACATTATTCATTGAATTTTTATTTCAACAATCATCTTTTTAAAATGCCCAAGTCTTTCATTATCTGATTGATATTTTTTTGTAGCACTTTTTTTTCTAACATAACGTTATTATTCCTTTAATTTCTGTGGATCACATACGCACACAAAGATATATTAAATTAGTTTACAATTATTGTAATTCCTGGTTTAGATGACTATAACTTACTTTAATAATAAGAGTAATTATAATAGGGACGCCTGGGTGGCTCAGTTGGTTAGGCAGCTGCCTTCGGCTCAGGTCATGATCCTGGCGTCCTGGGATCAAGTCCCGCATCGGGCTCCTTGCTCAGCAGGGAGCCTGCTCCTTTCTCTGCCTCTGCCTGCCTCTCTGCCTGCTTGTGTTCTCTCTCTGTTAAATAAATAAATAAAATCTTTTTTAAAAAAAAGAGTAATTATAATAACTTCAAAATATATTACACTGCTTTCAGTTCCCAAATGCTTTAACTTAGCTTCTTTATTTTCTTTTCCTGACTTCTTTTACATTTAGTTATCTTATTCCCCGCTTTTCCTTGCTATTGGTATGAATCGACAAATTCCAAATCAAGTCTTTTAATTATTAAGATGGAATTTTAACATGCATACTTGACATTAAAGTCTAAAGTTAATTAGTGCTTATATCTTTTGTCCAAAGAGAATTAGGACCTTACAACAATTAAACTCTGAACATCCACTTTAAACTTAAATGTTCTTATCAGAATTTATTTCCAGTTATTTTTTAATTACTTGCAGTTATTTTTTAATTACTCATATGCTTACTAATTTCTTTGCTTCCTATTGCTTCTTGACAGCACTCAGTTCTTTGGAGTCCAATTTCCTTCTCAAAGTATGTTGCTGAGCAGTTCTTTCACTGAGAATATTTTGCTAAATTCAGTCTTTGAAGTTCTAAAAATATGTGTTTTTCTTTCCCTTGAAAACAATTTGCCATTTTGAAGAGATCATTTGTGGCCTCTCCTTACTGTTCATCTATTTTTAAGAGATAATTTGTCCTTTCTTTTTGGTTGATTTTAAGATTTTCCTTGCCTTTGATGTTCTGAGTTTATCAACAATAAGCCAAGATGTGAGTTTCCTTTTATTTATTTTTCTTTAAGGCTTGCTATCATTTTAGGATTCATATCTTCATCGATTTTGAAAAATCCTCAACCATGATCTCTTTGCTTCTCCTCATTTTCACTGTATTCTCTTCTTGAAACTCCTCTTGGATATGCACTGAATCTCCACATTTTACCTTCCATGTCTTATAATTGCTCTTTACTCTTTTCCAGCCTTTTATACCTTTGTGCTATAGTCAGATATTTTCCTCAAGTCTGTCTTCCAGTTTACTAATTATCTCTTCAACAGTGTCGAGTGCATTGTTTAGTCCATCCATTTAGGTTTATATTTCAGTGACTTTAGTTTCCTTTTCTACCTGCTATATTTGGTTCACTTTAAATATGTTTATTTCTTTTTATAGTGTCTTCTATATCCTTTGTAGTTTCTTCCTCCTTTTGTCATTTAAATTACTTTATAATTATTTTATGATCTATTAATGAGCATTATATTATCTTAAGTGCTTGAGATACAGATCCTTTTGTTGTATCTTCTGACTCTTACTCATGCTTGATCATTTTTGCATGTGTTCTATAATTCTTGATGGTGAGTTTATCTTCAATGGATTATGTTTTTTCTGTAACAGTTCTTGGGTCCTGTTTGTGGGAGGGTTGACACAGAACAGTTTTAGGTTTGTTTCTGCCAGGTATCAGATGTAATGAAACCAGACTGGGAACAGTTTATTTTTTTGGCATGGAGAGTCTTTTATCAAATAGATTAAATTCTGACTCTGAATTCCTATATGGCCTGATACATTTTCTTTGCTTACCTTAGTTCTGGGCAAAGATAAATTTCTTTGTCATATACATGAACTATTGAATAGTATTTTTCTAGTCTGTCTTTGAGAAAACAGAATGGTTTTATGTAAATCTCTGAGTTTCAATTACTACACACTTATGCACCAGACGTCTTTTCTTCTATTCCAATGTGGGTATTAGGCCCCAAGTGCCTTGTTTGAATTTACTTCTTTATGTTATAATCCCCGAGGTCTACAACATTATATTTACTGTCTTACTTTTCCATTCCCATGTTTGTTTCTTAGGAATTTTCCTCTTTTTTCCTCCAGGTTTAAATTTGTATTAATTTCTTTTGTTGTTGTTTTATTTTATATTATTGTTAGTTATTTTAGCTTTTTATTCACAGTGCCTACCAATTCACCAACGGAAGTTCTGATTATGTATGTATTTTAAAGTTTATTTATTCCTTTTCTTAAATTGTCTCTGTTTTCTCTGATGGCATTTTTTTTTCTGTTATTAGTTTTCCTTAAGTGACTGAAATCTTTGGTTTTTTGTTCATATTTTTGAATAAAGATTTAGTTGATTATTGTAGGCACTTGGTATGTGTTTCTTCTGAAGTTGTATGGTTGTACAGTTCTGTTTTCCTGACTTTTAAATGAGAAGGCTAGTTCTAGACTCTACAATATTGTTAGGCCTGTTGGAACTTTTATCATTCATAAAGTAAAGGGAGCTTTACTCCAGGGTGGAGTGTTTTAGTGTATTTCACCACTGGATGGAGCTGCCTTCTCTTTCTATTAATTTCCTTGGTGACCAATATGATGATTCAGTGTTACCTTTGGTTTTGCTCTGCTTCTCTTGCAGGCTCCAACAATATATTTTCTCCTTTCCCATAGAGGGGAACAAATTCAAGTTTAATCCATGAGGGCTAAAAACCCTGCTTTACATACTCTGTCTAAGAAGAGGCTGGGAAAGAGGGAAAGCTGTCTAAATGATCAAGTTGTGGCAAAAGCACCTATCTATTTAGTTGTCATTACCGTTCATTCTTTCTCTTTGTGATGGCTGACACTGAGCCTTTCTTTAGAAAGTGCAATTCTTCCTTTTGGTGTTTCAGAATAAAACTTTTCCTGACTTGCTTCAGTCAGAAATTTTCTGGTCCTTTGGTAGTCCTTCTTCTAGTTTACAGCCCTGTTATGGTTCCATTCCTTTAAAAACACTTTTAAAGTGTTTTTAAACTTTTCAGGAAGTTTAAAAGTTCCTCGCCTTTTCAGGAAGACCTCCTTAAAGAGCAGAGGTAAATGAATATATTCAATCTGCCATCTTAAACTAGAAGGAAGCCCTTACCAATATTTTAGAAGCCAAACATTTAAATAAAAGAAAAAATGCATTTTTAAATTTTTATAATAGTTTAAGTAGGGCATATAAATATGAAAGTGCACAAATACAAATGTGCAGCTCAATGAATTTTTATGAAGTGAATACATCCATGTGGTTAGATGAAGAAACAGAATCCTGGGGTGCCTGGGTGGCTCAATTGGCTAAGCATTCGACTCTTTGCCTCAGCTCAAGTTGTGTTCTCATGGGCTGTGATCTCATGGGTGGTGAGATCGAGCCCCATGTCGGGCTCTGTATTAAGTGGGGATTCTGCTTGAGGATTCTCTCCCTCTATCCTCCCTTTCTTTCTCTTCCCTCCCCCTCAAATAAATAAATAAATCTTTATTAAAAAGAAAAAAAGAAAAAGAATCCTGCCAGGATCCCAGCCACACTTGGCTATTGATTACTTAAAATGTGGCTAATGCAACTGAAGAACACAATTTAAAATTTTATTTGATTGTAATTATTTTAAAAATAATACCCACATGTGGCTAGTGGGAACTGTATTGGACATCTCAAGGCTAATGATATAGGGTGTTGTAGTTCATGTTACAAATTTTGTCCTATCCTAAAGAGCAGTAGGAAGTTTTTCACAAGGAAAAGACATGAGATGTATCTTCAAAAAAGATCGGACTGGCTGCAAGTGGAGAAGGGCCTCTCTCAGCTATCTCATGGCCATTTTCATTTTGGTTTTTTTGTTGTTGTTTCTTTGTTTTTAGTTTTTCCAGCAAGTAAAGAATAATTTTGGATGTTCTTCCTCAATTTTTTGATTTTACTGAAATCAAAAAAGAAACAAACTCTAATAATGGTAACAAGGTAGTTTTAAAGGTGAAATGAGGATTGGGCACAGTTGCAGGTGTCACAGACCATTTTTTCCTTTTTGCCACTAATCACACTTACATGTGTGATCTCAGGACTATTTCCTAAGGAGACTATTTTGTTTTTTATAATGTGTTGTCTGTACACTGGTCACTGCCACCAGAATGAGTCCAAGTGTGTCTTTCAGGTAGCTCAAAGGTATAGTAGTTTCCAGCATAAAAATTGGAGAAATCTAGAGATGTACGAATGTTTTATATAAAGGCATATGATGAGTAGTAATACAACAGAATTTTAAATTTCCTCTTAAATACAAAACTGCAAGCATCCTGATGCTCTGTATATAGTTGCTAATACATGTGGGAGTTTTTTTCAGGTTTCATTTCCAAATATTTAGTTGATCCTATTAGCTGGACATTTCTTCAAGCTTTTCTAATCTAACCCAGTTCCTCTTAACTAATTGAATCATTAACTGTATAGAAGTCCTTTTATTGTTCTAACAGTGACTTATTAATAGTTTTCAAGTTCATGAATGATTATTTATATATAGATTATGACTAAGCATTTCGCTTTCTTTTAAAGTAATTGTCTGCTCTGGGGTTCTCCTTCTCTGCTACTCATCTGTCTTTTATCCTGGAAGCATGATGAGTTCATGGATTTAGAAATAGTTCTATGTAGCAGAAGTGAAGGGCATAAAGCAAAGGGAAAGAACAGCAGAAATTTGCAGTAGAGAAGACTATAAAGGCAGGTCAGTGCTAGAGCATTATTTAGCTGAAAGCTATAGGACACCAACAAAGGATTTTAAACATTGGGAATGATACAGTATCCCAATTGTTATCAATTTTATAGAGAGAAGATGGAGTCAAAAAATTGCAGCTCCCATCATATTTCCCTGTAGTTCAAAAATTTTGAATGTTTCCTCACAGCCTTCTCAATCAAGATCAGACTGTTTTAAGATTTCTAGGTTCCTAAAGGCACAAATAGCTGCAATTAATGTAAAAATGTTTTAACGATACCAAGTTATGATTAAAAAGTAAAATAAACAGGTACCATTTTAATTTAGTAAAACAGATTAAATAAGAATTAGATCATTAATGTTTTAACAATACCAACTAATAAAAGTATTACTATAGTGTGGTATTAGTATACTGTACTATACTATAAGTATAGTATATAGTATTACTATAGTATAGTAACTATACTATAAGTATAGTTAAAGTATACTAACTTTAACCATTTCAAGTTAGTAAAACAGATTAAATAAGAATTAGATTATTATGGACATGGGACTTCATTAGGGAGATGGAAATTGAATTAGATTTTAGCAAATACATGTATTTATATGCAGATGCTTAGCTGATTATACGTTGAACAAAGATTGATGTGACTGGGCAGGAGGATATTTCAGGACAAAAGAATTACACAGACGCAAGAGTGGACATGAGCAGTACAACACGTGAGGAACTGTGAAGTCTGACCTGACTAAACAGAATTGAACAGATCACTATCTAGAGAGAGACTGAACTGGAAAAGAAAGGATCATTTGACAAAGCCCTTGATCTGAGCAAGTGCAGATTCTTGAATAGAAATAGCACTTACAGGAAATTTTATTTTGAAATTTGATAAGGTTCAAGAAAGACCTAAGGGGAGAAATTCTGAAGAAAAAGAAATGTTAACACCCATTAGTCAGCTGTATTCTAACAAATGTACACTAAGTTGAAACATTGAATTTGTTTATCAGAACGTAGAGTTCTGAGGAAATGAGAAGCAGGAAGATTTGGATGAACTGGGGACTGATAGCTGTGGGAAAGGCAGTGCTGATGGAAAAGTTGATTCCTGACCTGAGTGAGTATTGAGCAGTGGAGGCTTCTGTGGAAATTCTTGAGGTGGAAATGAAAAAATGTACAGAACTCAACCACAGTCATGATTAGAACCTTCCCTAGCACTGTTCAACAATGTAAATTACAATTCCTATTTATTTTCTCAGCATGTTAGTATTCCCCTGCATCCGTCTGCTTTAGAGTCTTTCCTAAAGTTGTAAAATAATAAAGTTCAGTATTCTCAAAATAAACCCCCAACTTTATAGTTTTACTATATTTACCTGTATATTCACACATGGTGTTAATAATTCCACATAGAGTTGTAAGAGGCTTATCCTTCATCATAATATAAAAGTCTGTGATTAGTAGTATTTCTCCCAGCTGCTAATGTAAAAAGAATCCAAATCTATTCAGAAAATAAATAATTGTTAATAGAAATGAAGAGAACACTATTTATAATGACAGGAAATACATCTCATGAAGAAAAACAATAAGGATCCAAACATGAGACATTCTATTCTATGGAAGGTGGCATATATTTTGTAATGGCTTTTATTCACAGAATAGTGTTATTATTTCTTTTTTTCCTCCTCCCTCTTTCCCTTTCCCTACAGCCCTTTTTTCTTCCTTCCAAGATGAAAGAACTGCTATTTTTCATCAATGTGAACTAGTTTATCTTCACTTGAAGACTGAAGAAAAAATTCTCAAGTAGCCTTAAAATTACTCATAAAATACAAAATGATTGAATAGAAATCTTTGGAGGACATTATTCACCCATAAGTCTTGATAATTTGATGCTTTTTGTGTGTATGATTTGTGTGCAAGTTATGTTAATTATACATCATGTTTAGAAAAATACTTTTTTGCTGAGCAGTGTAAATGTCAGTCTCATTAACCATCATTATTACCTGCCAGCAAGAAGATGCTTTCAATGAATGATAATTTCTCTTCTTGGTTCTGTGGATGCATACAAGTGTAAAATTGTTTTTAATGTTATCTTATTTTCAGTGTTCATAACCTTTTTTCCTCTTTTCAAACTGTTTTCAAATGAATTTCTGCACTTGAAAAAGAAAAAAATTGGCTTGACATTAAACCAGTAGTTTGAACTAGTTCATATTGATTCTTAGACAAAAGAGAGAGTAGACTCATGGAAGACCCACTCTTTTAAGAAACAAACTCTAATACCTGGGATCGAGTCCCACATCGGGCTTCCAGTTCCACGGGGAGTCTGCTTCTCCCTCTGACGTTCTCCCCTCTCATTCTCTCTCTCTCACTGTCTCTATCTCAAATAAATAAATAAAATTTAAAAAAATTAAAAAAAAAAGAAACAAACTCTAATAATGGTAACAAGGTAGTTTTAAAGGTGAGAGTGGGAGAGGTACCATGTCTGATGTAATATTATCTAAAATGTCCAGTTATTAGCATGACCACGATAAGTGATCCATCTTTGTTCCCCTTACAACTGGATAGTGCCTATTAGGTCTAGCTATTAGTAGGATTTTAATAAAATATGCTCTCTAAAAGAAATTATATATATGTATGTATATATATTTATATTCCTTCATTCCTCTAGTATTATCACTATGAAAGATTTTATGCTTTTCAAATAATTTTCACACCCATTGTCTTTTTCTTTTGACTTCTGCAATAACAGGCTGTGGTATGATTAGAGAATTCTAGAGATTATATACCCCAAATCCATAATTTATGGCTACACTGAGACCCAAAGGAGGAAAATGATTTACTTGTATGCTGCACACTTGACATGGGACACATGGGAAGCTCATAATACATATTTGCTAAATCATATTATTATTCTCTTTATATGAGCAAAACCCAAAGGCATAGAGAAGGAGGTGACATAAATGAGATATCATAAATTGATGGTAAAAGTGGGGCTGGAAACTTGAATCACTGCTTACTTCCCTTTCCTACTCTATCTCTGGACCTGTGACACAACTGAAAATCTAGATTCAAAAGAATATGTTCAAGGTTGGAACTTAAAAAGAGCTATTGAACAAGGAGCCTGGGATCAAACAACAACAGAATATTAAACGATTTTCACTGAGGAATATAGCACACCCAGAAAAGAATAGAAATTATTTAGGAACTGTTCTGTAAGGGCACCATTCCCTGGTCCACATACCATAATCCAGATGTAATTGTTGATGGGATCTACTAAGTTCAGGTTTATCTCCTTAAAAAAGTGAGAAAGTTCTTAGGGCTTTAGCAATATGGCAGAAAGCTTTCCTTAAGAATGACTGCAATCACAGGGCATCTGGGTGGCTTAGGCAGTTAAGCCACTGACTCTTGATGTCAGCTCAGGTCACGATCTCAGGGTCCTGGGATCCAGCCCCACATAAGCCTTCTGTGCTCAATGGGGAGTCTGCTTGAGGATTCTCTCTCACCTATTCCTCTGCCCCTCCCTATCTGCTGTCTCTCTTTTTTTTCCTCTCTCTCATAAATGAATCAATATATCTTTACAGAAAAAAAAGAATAACTGAAATCACAATATAGAATGGATGATAAAATGTTCACTAAATACATTAAATGTTATGCTACAAATTTCAAATAACATACAGAAATGAATTCAGTGGGATTCCAGGCTAAATTTTCAGGCTCTCTTCATTTACTTACAGGTAAAGCACTTAGCCTGATATATTTAAGGAAATTATTCCTCTCCCAATTTAATTTGCAAACTTTATTGTATTTATCATCTCATTCTGCATTCTTTATAGACTCTTGTGTCATGTTCATCTGTAATTCGTTTGTCATTTCCCTGTGTAAGGGCTGATAAAGTGTACATTGTTGGCTCTTCTCAGCCTGCTGGCAGTTTTTCAAAGACCAGAATTCAAATACAAAATGTGAAGCAATGGTAGGGGATGACAGAGGTTGTGGTTTAGTCTGCTGAATTATTTTCCTACTTCCTTTTGGTACTTGTGTCTTCAGCCCTCCCTTTTAGAAATTGCCTGCCTCCCCCAGTGTAGTTTTACTGAGGTTTTTAACCATGGTATCTTGACCCTGTCTTCCTGACCAGACTAGATGTGTGAGTTGAATCTAGGCACACAAACAACTCATCCCAAACACAAAGCGTTCAGAGATGAGCTGATGAGCTCAGTTGGAACAAAGAGAGCTCTTCCTGAGACTTTTTAGGTGGGAGGAACCTGTCCGGCTTGCCTTTAAGGTTATGACACAAGAAAGTGTGCACTTGAACTTGCTTGCAGCCATCTTCCTAATCCTCGGGCTTCCACTAATCCTTTAATCCTTATACTAATACTTTGTATACATTTGAACAAAGTACCCTTTCTCTTAGAAAAACTTTTAATGATCAGCCCTATTATTTATTTCTCAATAATTACAACAAATGTAATGTCATTTTGTTTGGCCAGATTAGATGAAATTATTGAACATAAAATAAGAGAAAATACAAATACTTAATCACAATAAATAGGCACTCAAAGTTACTATGATAAAATAAATCAAAAACAGTTATCATTTGCTCTTTTGGAATAAAATTCTTTTTGATGTTTATTGGTGCCAATTCTTTTTTCTTGAGATGTTGTAGGCATTAAGTAATTTTTAATATATTTTCACTTGAAAAAGCTATATTCTCCACTGATATCTGGTTTGAGAAAATTTAAGGTTCTTTTAATGTCACAGTCTGTACTGGGTTGTTAATTGATTTCAAGGGAAAAAGTTGACATAGATGTAATAGTTAAAGCCAAGATTTTATTTCAGTATCATAAATCTTCCTTTTCATGGTAATACTTCTATATCCAAAATAGAAAAAGTAAGTTGATTTTGGAATTTAATTTTGGAATTGCAAATAAATTGCAAATTCCACTCGGTCAGGGAATTTGCAGCCAAAATTAGTTATTTTACTCTTTTCACTAGTATTATTCATGTTACATTGATACATGTTGGTATAAATATCAGGAGGTTGCAATTTGTTTATTGACAATTTTTAAACAACATTACTGCTTCATTTTTCTTCAAAAAGGTACTAGTCTTTTTGACAGTTCCAAGAAAATCATGTACATTGAGTTTTGATGCTTGCATAATTTTGCTCATAACATTAAATTTACTTCAAATATCATGACTGAGTAATCCTGAACATTTAAAAGGAAATATTTGAAACTGGAACTTTGGCTTGTTTGAGAAAATTTTTATTAATATTATCAGTAGTTTCTAAGAGTAAAGCATCCTACCCTCAGTTGAGTTTTTGGTGACATGAGAGCATCAGCTTGACCATCTCATAGCTTAGTTAGTAAAAATCTCAAGGTATGTTTGCACTCCGAAGTTTGATTGTAGCTGAAAAACAGTTGTATTTATCTTGGGTAATATAAACGTGATGGTATCAAGAAAGAACTTAACCTGAATTTTTCATTATCACATTTACATAATGTACATTGTAAGTAATATACAATACCTAATTCTTTTTCTGAGAGTTTTTTTTTGCAATCTATTATGTTTTCCACACACACTTGTGACACTATTGTATGCTTAGCCTTTGAAATTAGTTTTATCTAGATGTAGTTTTTAAAAATAGCCCATGAACATGTGTATAATTCTTTTGGAGCCATGTGTTCTTGGACCAAATACTTACATTTTGGAAATCATTTGGAAATAACTTTTTGAAAAATGCTGCATGGCTTACAGGAAAATTTGATCTATAATAATTGAAATACTAACATTAATATATAATAATTGAGAAGCTTGGTATCACCCAAAATAGTATCATTCATTGCATCTGCTATAATTTTAACAGTTTGATTTTGTATTTCATTCCCTAAATGGCATATATATTATAAATGATATATACATGATATATCATATATATATTATTATTAGTCATTGCTATGGTTTCTGGCAAATGAAAAAAATCCATTAGGTTTATAAATTC
>JAPYYJ010003185.1:0-11865 GCA_028533885.1 Nasua narica | reverse complement strand
GCAGCTGGGCAGGACGGTGACCTGGAGGTGAAGTGCCGGCCCTCCCTCTGGCCCATTCCGTTCCCCGGGCGGGGACAGTTAACATCCGCCCCCGCCGCTGGGGGGAAGGGCAGAGAAGCAGCACACAGATGGTCCGGTGGGGGGCGGGGGGCAGACACCCTCACTTCCTCCATGCGTGGGGTTCGCTGGCAGCCCCCCGCGGCCCGCCGGCCCCGGCCCTGCCTCCCCCGCACCGAGCTGAATCAGAGATGCTCGTGTCACAAGTTCAGTGTGGTTCTCAAAGGTTTCATGCTAATTTGTTTTCTGGCCAAGAATGTATCAACACTCGGGGTTGTTTTCAAATGAGAACAGAAATCTTTTCTAAGTCCAAAAAGTAGTAAGGGTATTTGGTTTCCATGTTTTCCATGATTAAACAGAGCAGAAATGTTATTTAGCTAAATTCTCCTTTCCACTGGGTTCACAATGGAGAATTAGTTTCACATCCCTAACATTTATCAAAACAAGACGCTGATGATATTAAGTAAATAAACACAGACGAAAGCCCGTGGATGGCGAGCTCTTTGGAGGTTCGTCACCCTCACATCCGTAATGCCAAGCATCGTTTTGGAAGTTCAGAAATGGTGCACAAACGTAAGCTTTTAAGAAATTATGGTTTGTACTGTAACCTCTGGCCTCTATTTTGCTAATAATTTTTACATTCAGTGCACACTTCCTGAGGGGTACATCTTATTAAGGAAGTGTGTAAAGTCCGGGGGCACAGCTGAGTGTGTTTTGCACAAATGGCACCCGCCCGCCCAACAGAAGCCTGGAAAGGCCCGGGGCCCCCTTCCCCTCACTGACGGCCCTTGAGGGGAGCCCAGAAACAGTTTCCAGCTTTGTAGAGACAGAGGTGGCCGGCTTGTGCTGTTGGGCCTGGCTTTGGTCTGCGCAGGGCCGTGCGTGTGCGTGTGCACGCGCGTGTGCGTGTGTGAGACTCGCCCGCGTTGGGGCCGCCTGCCCTCAGGGGGCAGAGGGCTCTGCTCTGTGAATGTGCGTCTGTCCATCCCTCCGTGTGCGGTTTGGGCCACTGTGTGTAGTCCGGCCAGGAGCCTTCCCGGATGTGCTTGATTTTATTTTACGGGAAGTACGACAAAGAGCAAAAACGGCGAGTCCGCAGCTCAGTGGAGTTTTGCGGAGGGAACCACCGGCCCACGTAACCACCCACCGCCCTCATCAAGCAGAGACCAGCCCCCAGAAACCTCCCTCCTGCCCCAGCCTCTGACTTCTGTCACCCCAGACAGTTACACCGGTTCTTGGAGTCGGTGCCGTGGGACCAGACGGCGTGGGCTTTTCAGCTTTAAGTGTAAAGACTCTCTCTCGGGTCGGTCCTGTCCGGGCGGTGACGCTGTGTGGGGTGTGGGGGCACTCCGGGCCGAACCTCGTGGCAGGAAGCGAACATTTAAAACAAGAATGACCAAAAAGAGCATGTACGAGTTAAAATCATGAATGAGATGGAAGTTCGCACATGTTAACATTTGTTATACTTTCTAGTCCTTTATGATGTTTTAATATCCAAAAAGATCGTGAGGGCTCTTGGTGCTTTCCTTTGGGTGGTCATCTTTGGTTCGCCACATCAGCCCTTTTCTGGGAATGAAATAAAATGAAAACCGAGTGGAGAAGATGGAGTTCTGGTGGCGCATGGAACCAGCAGCGGTGGCGGGGCACGAGCGTGTCTCTGGTGACGGCGCCGTGATGCACACGTCACCTGTGGGGCGCACGGCAGGCGTGGACCCGGCCGGGAAAGCCCGTGAGACGATGCTCGGCCCCCGAGACCCTGCCCGGCGGTTGTCTAGCGTCTGCCCCACTCGACAGACCCGTGGGGGGTGGGGGGGAGCTGTGCGTCTAGAAGCTCCGCGTTTGGTTTCCTCACGCTTTTAATTTCTACCCCAGTAGCCCTGAAACACATTCCTCTGTCTCCACATATTTCTTTAGTTGGATAATTATTCCAAAGATTCCCGGAAGAAGTACTACAACCAGGAAGAAAGTTGGGATGGTCGTATCACCAGAAAACTATTTTGACATTTTGCACAGCATGGGGAATGTACAAAGGAATTTGAAAGATAAGCTATTTAGACTTGGCAGCTCTCCACATGTCCCTATTTGGTGGGATGTGAAACACATAAAAATTGTTAAAGCAGCAATGCTAACGCTCCACCTTCCATCAGAAGCAGGGAGGAAGTCAGGGAAGGGAGCCCGTCACTGCTCACCTCCTTCCAGAGGTGCCTCCTCCGGGAGACGTGTCCCAGTTAGCAGGTTGGCACGGCGGCGCGTGTGTGTGGGCTCGTGCGCGCTCTCACCAACACTCGCCCACACACACTCGTGTGCACACACGCAGACAGCACCTGGCATCCTTTGGTGAAGTAAAAGGGCGCTCTCTGCACAGAATGAGTGAGCCTTCCCCTTCCTGTGTTCCCACATGGGGCGCTCACTTGAATGTTGAGAAGAGCTCCCTGTTGGTCTGGAGATCAGAGGAAGACCGGAAATCGGCTTCATTTCAAGCTAAAGTCACTGACCCCCATCATTCCCCTTCCTTCTTTGGCACTCGTTCGGCATATCCTAAATCTCTGGGAATTTTTAGAACTTAACGTACTTTTTACAGAATTAATGCTGATGGTCTGACTCTCCAGAAATCTTAAATGGGGGCATGGAAGAAAATGTGTATGATATGAATTGTTTTGTCATGTCCTGGAAAGTACAAAGGGGCTGGAACACACTGGAAATGATACTTGTCTTAGGGGCTACTTTGTGGACCTTTGGCATTCCCTTCACGTCGTATTACTAGTTTTTGCCTGAAGTGGCTCAGGAAGTTTGCGTGAGCCTGCGCCTCTGCCAGGCTTCCCCGAGAGCTAATAACGGGCTTCCCTCCGCTCACTTCCACTGGAGGTAACCTCTTACGCTCTCGTGGTAGGTCAGTGGCTGTAGGGTCTGCTGGGAAGAGGCTGGACGGACCGTCAGGAGTGACGTGGTTCTCATTTGGTGGTTCTCCTCCACTGGGGGTAGAGATGCGATGTTTTCCCGCTGAGAGCTGTCTGGGGTTCTCCTCTCCCCGGTCTGGGGGACCCCTCTAGTGTTGGCCATGGATAGCCCACTTCTACAAGGGAGACCAAGACTCACAACTTTCTGACCTTTGGGGTCTTCAGCCACATGCCCGTTTTCAAGTGGAGGACGTCTTCGTGACCAGTGTCCTCAGCCGTGACCTTGCTGTTTGGGAAGAATGCTCAGGCTCTGCTTGAGGTTCTTGGAGTCCTCCAGTGAGGGGAAGGGCAGGAAGAAGAAGGAGGAGTACTTCACAGAATGTACAAATTCTTCCTGTTCTAGAATGGGGAACAGCTGGCTGGGAGCTGGTTGATGGGGCCCAGAATGTTCCAGACGCCGGGAAAAATGAGCAGCCCTCATCAGCTCCCTCAGATGTGTGGCCCATGGGGAGCTGCCTGAGTCTGTGACACCCTGCTCGTCTTTTGTCTTCACTGAGAGGTCCAGGGGCAAAATGTAATTCCTCGGGAAATCATGACATTTGTGACGTCGTCTTTCACATGTGACGTCACCAGTGACATTTTGAGTCTGAGTCACATATAGTTCGTTGGTCCTTTTAAATTTAGCCGTTTGCAGCAGAGAGTTGAGATGTGCATCACTTAAAGCTCTTATTTTAATTAGCTCTTTCAAAGTCATGCATTAACCTGATTGGAAAGGGATCCTTGGAGTGTCATTGGTGTTCTTTTTTATCTCTGCCCCCTTGAACCACAGCTAGAATGTGTGTGCCAAGGTGATACCCAGCTCGGGCCATTACATTACATTACAGCAATGTCAAGGACCAGGATAGTGAGACTGCAAAATAGATTTCGGGGCGCCTGGCCGGCTCAGTTAGGGGAGCCTGTGACTCTTGATCTCGGGCTTGTGAGTTTAAGCCTTGCGTCGGGTGGAGAGAGTACTTAAATAAATAAAAACTTCTAAAGAAAGCAAAATAGATCTTATTTAGCAAACTGAAAATGCATCTTACAATTTCTGTTAATCTAAAAATGATTTTTTTTTGTTTTTGTTTTTCCTAAAAGGGCCATTTACGTCAAATGCTAGGCCACCCAGAATGTGAAACAAAAATCATGGTCTAAAAATACCCTTCGTTCTGAAAAGCTGACCATAATTTAGGTATTCATTAGAGTGATCAATTCTTTGGAATTGTCTTATTGGGCCAGAATTGGTAATAAAATTTCCTACAAGAATAAAGCAGATGAAGGAGCCATGAATGTCTTTTGTCTGGGATTTTTTTTTGTTTTGTTTAATTTTGTTTGATATACAGTATAAGCAGGTGGGGGCAGGGTGAGGATCTTTTATTCCTACGACAGAGCCTGTAATAAAGGCTCCAGCCCTTGATTTGTAATCCCAGATTGCCCCCAAAGTTGGCCATGACCTGCAGCCTTGCCCGAGATAAAACTGGCCATGTGTTACGCACACACACACGCACGCATGCACGCGCCATGGGTTTCTGTCGCGAAGGCACAAGAAGCAACTTGACCCCGACATCCACGGCTGTGGCCCCGTCACCTCTTATCTGGTGTCCCTTGCGATGAAAGCATTTGCTGAGAGCTTGAGGGAACAGTTCCAGGAAATTCATGTTTATAACTTCCCTCAAATTGAACTGAGATAAGCTTCTGAGATTTTAATCAGCATTTCAGAAGAGAAAACCCAGAATCACCAAATGGCCATTTTGAGCTTCAGTTATGTGGTTCTCTGGCTGCCCTGGAGTTTAGAAGAAACCTTATTGACCTGCAAAGTAGACAAGCCTGTCCTGCTTGAGGCTGTTCTTGGGTTTCGGCCAGCTGAGCTTGGGTGGTAGGTGCACGTCTCTTTCCTACCAGATAAATGAGTCTTAGCCTGGTTGATTTTTCCGTCTGGCATCTGTAGGAGTGGGATGGGGTTTAGCAGAGTTTCAAGAGCAGAGGTGTGTTCCTGACCCCAAGCCCTGGGACTGGGATGCCTCGCCCGCCGGGCTTTCCTGGTCTGGGAGCTCCAGGAGCCCCCCACTCCCCTGGCCGGGCCCACAGTCGGCCGCGGTCTCCTCTCTGCACTAGTGCCGGTAGCGAGGCAGTCCATGTGGGGAGCTGCCCTCCCCATGTGGCTGGACCATTCTGTACACTTGCTATTCAGGCTGGTTGAATGGCCACCTGTGGCCGGGTGGCCGCTGCTGTTCCCGCTATTCCCAGATGCCCGTTTATGAACCGCTCTGAAGCTCCTGCTTGTCTTCGCGGTTGATGACGAATCCTTGTCTCATGAGCGCCCTGCTCTATTTCCCAGCGTGGCTCTTCCAGCCTCCGCCGTGCCGGATGAGATGCGTGACGCTGGGCTGGCCCCGAGTGCTCGCAGGGTCCCAGGGCGCGCGGGGGTGCGGGGTGCATGCAACTCTGGACAGGGGTTGCAACAGAGGCAGATCGCCCACCCCCGTGGGAGCCCGGGCGGGGCGCAGCCAGCCCTCGGGGGGATGAGGCCGCAGGTGGTGACAGGTGGGCTACGGTCCTGGGGTCTCTGAGTACTTGGCTTTGGGCATTTTGGATGAACCTTCTGGAGCACAGGCCTATGATTTTGACTTCCCCTCTTGGGAAAACTCTCAGTGGTCACTGAAACCTAGATTGTGAAGCAAAACTGGGCAGACAGCTTGATTCAGAATGTTAGGAGGTTATGAGGTTGCGTGCTGAAAGTTGCCCCCCGTGCGAGCCAGGGAAAGAGACAGACCATCATCTCTGGAGTCTGTTTGGACCGCTGTCAACCGTCCCCATTTCCAAAATATAAAATTAATAACAGCTTACTGTCTTGGAGGCACTTGTTCAGATTTTCACTTTATGGAGTAAATATCTCCAGATGCCGTTGTTTTCTGCAGAAGATCTCCATGGCAGCGGGGCTGAGGCTGAGGATGTTGTTAAAAAAAAACAAAACAAAACATATATATATATATATATATATATATATACATATATAGAGACTGCACATGATCACAGTACTATTCGTAGTGATGTCTTACGTTTGAGAAACTACGATCCCTTGAAGCAGAATTTAAATACACATTTTATCTCACACCAGATACACAGCCTCTGATAAAGGTTACTAACTGATTTTCTCCTTGTCACGCCCCCTTATATTCTGTCCACGACCCGTGTCTGTCTTCGGGTAAAATTTGGGCGTGTCTAAGAAGATTGCAACTGTATGTAGGCATCATCATACTTTGATCTTTTAATGTGTTGGCCGTTTTACATCGTGGAAGTTGGCATCAGCCTCGTCTTCGCGTGTTACATTGAACCTCCAAAGTCAGATTTCATGAGATCATGACCCAAGCTGAAGGCAGAGGCTTTAACCCCCTGAGCCACCCAGATGCCCCTCAACAGATTTCTGTATATTGATTTTGTATCCTGAGACTTCACTGAATTCATTTATTAGTTCTAGTAGTTTTTTGGTGGAGTCTTTGGGGTTTTCTATATATAGTATCATAGCATCTGCAAATAGTGAGAGTTTTATTTCTTCCTTACCAATCTGGATATTTTTGACTTCTCTACATTGTCTGATTGCTGTGGCTAGTGGCATCATATGGTATCTTTCTCTGACTGACCTGTTCACTTAGCATTATACTCTCTAGCTCCATCTGCATCATTGCAAATGGCAAGATGTCATTCCTTCTTATGGCTGAGTACTATTCCGTTATATGTATATCCTATATCTTCTCTATCTTCTCATCTATTGATGGACACTTGGGCTGCCTCCATGGTTTGGCTATTGTAAATAATGCTGCTATAAACGTTGGGGTGAATGTGTCCCTTTGAATTACTGTTTTTGTATTTTTTTTTTTTTTTGGTAAATATCTCGAAGTGCAATTGGCAGATCATAGGGTAGTTCTAGTTTTAACTTTTTGAGGACCCTCCATACTGTATTCCAAAGTGGCTGCACCAGTCTGCATTCCCACCATGCACCAAAGGAGCATGAGGGCTCCTTTTTCTCCACATTCTCCCAATGCTTGTTGTTTCTTCTGTTTTGATTTTAGCCATTCTGACGGGTATAAGGTGATACCTTATTATAGTTTTGATTTGCATTTCCCTGATGATGAATGGTGCTGAGCATCTTTTCATCTGTCCATTGGGCATCTGGATGTCTTCTTTGGAGAAATGTCTATTGATATCCTCTGCCCTTTTTAAAAAATTGGGTCCTTTGTTTTTTTGGGGTGCTGAGTTTTATCAGTTCTTTATATATTTTGTATACTAATCCTTTATTGGATATGTCATTTGCAAATATCTTCCCCCATTCAGTGGGTTGCCTTTTAGTTTTGTTGATTGTTTCCTTCACTGTGCAGAAACTTTTTATTTTGATGAAGTCCCAACAGTTTATTTTTGCTTATATTTCCCTTCAGGAGACATAGCTAGAAAGATGTTGCTACGGCTGATATCAGCGAAGTTACTGCCTGTGCTCGCTTCCTAGGATTTTTAGGGTTTCAGGTCTCACATTTAGGTCTTTAATCCATTTTGAGTTTATTTTTGTGTATGGTGAAAGAAAATGTAGTCCAATTTCATTCTTTTGCATGTGGCTTCCCAACACCATTTGTTGGAGAGACTGTCTTTTTCCCATTGTATATTCATTCCTCCTTTGTCAAAGATTAATTGACCATGTAATTGTGGGTTTATTTCTGGGCTTTCTATTCTATGCCATTGATCTATGTGTCTGTTTCTATGCCAGTACCACACTGTTTTGCCTTCTACTGCTTTATAATATAACTTGAAGTCTGGAATTGTGATACCTCCAGTTTGCCTTTCTTTTTCAAGTTTGCTTCGGCTATTTGAGGCCTTTTGTGGTTCCATATAAATTTTAGGATTGTTTGTTCTAGTTCTATGAAACATGCTATTGGTATTATGATAAGGATTGCACTGAATGTATAGATTGCTTTGGGTAGTCTGGGTATTTTAACAATATTTGTTCTTCCAATGCATGGGCATGGAATGTCTTTCCATTTCTTGTGTCATCTTGAATTTCTTTCGTCAGTGAGTTTTTTTCTTTCCTCTTTCATCAGTGTTTTATAGTTTTCAGAGTATAGGTCTTTTACCTCTGGCTAAGTTTATTTGTAGACATTTTATTTTTTTGTTATAAATATAAACAAAATTATATTAGGATTGTTTTCTTAATTTCCCTTTTTGCTGCTTCATTATTAGTGTATAGGAATTCAACAGATTTCTTTTTTTTTTTTTTAAGATTTTATTTATTTATTTGACAGAGAGAGAGAGATCACAAGTAGGCAAAGAGGCAGGCAGAGGGAAAGGGGGAAGCAGGCTCCTTGCTGGGTAGAGAGCCCGAGGCAGGGCTTGATCACAGGACCCTGAGATCATGACCTGAGCTGAAGGCAGAGGCCCAACCCACTGAGCCACCCAGGTGCCCCACTGAGTGATTTTTTTAAAATGTATTGTTGGATTTGGTTTGCTGATAGTTTGCTGAGATTTTTGCGTCCATGTTCATTATAGATCTTGGTCTGTAGTCTCTTTTTTGAGATATCTTTATGTGGTTTTGGTATCAGGGTGATGCTGGCCTCATAGAATGAATTTGGAAGTTTTCCTTCCTCTTCTATTTATTGGAATAGTTTGAGAAGAACAGGTATTAACTCTTTAAATGTTTGGTAGAATTTGCCTTTGAAGCCAGCTGGTCCTGCACTTTCGTTTGTTGGGAGTTTTTTCATCACTGACTAAAGTTTCATTGCTGGTAATCTGTTCAAATTTTCTATTTCTTGCTGCTTCAGTCTTGGTAGATTGTATGTTTCTAGGAATTTATCCATTTTTTCTAAGTTGTCCGATTTGTTAGCATATAGTTTTTCATAATACTGTGTTTTTGTATTTCCGTGATGTTGGTTGTTATTTCTCCTCTTTTATTAGTAATTTTGCTTATTTGGGTCCCCTTTCTCTCTCTCTCTCTCTCTTTTAAAGGAGTCTGGCTAGAGGTTTATCAGTTTTGTTGATCTTTTCAAAGAACCAGCTCCTGGTTTCATTGATTTGTTCTATTAGATTTTAGTTTCTATATCATTTATTTCTGTTCTAATCTTTATTATTTCCTTCCTTCTGCTGGGCTTGGGTTTTGTTTGTTCTTTTTCTAGCTCCTTTAGGTGTACGGTTAGGTTTTTTATTTGAGATTTTTCTTGCTTCTCGAGGTAGGCCTGTGTTGCTATTAACCTCTCTCTTAGAACTGCTTTTGCTGTACCTCAGAGATTTTGGGCCACTGTGTTTTCATTTTCATTTGTTTCCTTGTGCTTTTTAATTTTTTCTTTGATTTCTTGGTTGACCCATTTATTGTTCAGTAGCATGTTATTAACCTCCATGTATTTGTGCTCTTTCCAGATTTTCTCTTGTGGTTGATTTCTTTTCTTTCTTTTTTTGTGGTTGATTTCTAATTGCATGATATTGTAGTCAGAAAAGATGCATAGTATGACTTCGACCTTCTTGAATTTATTGGGGCTGGTTTTGTGGCCTAACATGTGATCTATTCTGGAGAATGTTCCTTTCTCCAGTTTTATTACATGCTTGGGTTCTTTTCATTCAAGCTTTAACTGAATTAAAAATCAGTTCTTTAAGGTTGGGCTTAACATCAGCTCATTCATTTATTTCCTCTTTGCACAAATGTTTGTTGCATGCTTGTGTGTCCTTGGAAATTCAAGGGACAAAGCATGGACTCTTCTCTCCTAGGCCCTTAATTCCACTGGTCTCAGGTCTGAAAGTCCTAAATCAGAATCATAGCCTTGCAAATATGGTTGATGTCCTGTTAAAACTATTGCTAGGGAGGCAATTTCAAAAAGTATAAATGACAGCCTTCCCTTTGTGGCCCAAGTAATGCTTTGGTTTGCTCTCTCCGGGTTTGCTGTTTCATTTGTTAGGGCAAGAGAGAGGAGCCATGGGGCATGTACGTGTTAACCCCATTAGAGTAAATCCAGATCTCGTACTTTAAGCTCTTGCTCATAATAACAGGGTAGGACCTCTCCCATAAATGGGTGACGATGCCAGAATCACTTCAATTCAAAAAGTGACCTCAATTTGCAAGAGTTCTTCTATTTAAAGACGTTTTTTCTTCCTTCCAGGGCGGTTGTGCTGGCTCTGGCTGTGGGAAGTGTGACTGCCATGGGGTGAAGGGACAGAAGGTAAGTGGCCAAAGCTCACGTTGTAACAGTTCGTTTTGAATTGCCATCGGTGTGGAAATCATTAGAAACAACATTAAATGTAACCCAATAATCAGCAGTTTGTGTTAAAGCCTTATTACTATTTTAATAACTTCCCCAGAGTGATGTAAACGAGGTAAAACCAGGTTTAACGTGGTGTCTAGGAAATAAATCTCAACAGCAGTTCCCCAAAGACTCTGATAATTAGTGGCAATTAATGTCGAAAAAGGTATTTGGTCTATTTTCTTTTTTGACTCCAGTAGGGACATGTATATTGGCAGAAAATCTGTTGGGCCAATAGTATTCTTTGGAATCCATGTATAAGCATAAAACTTAGCATTTTTCTCAAAAGAAAAAGTTTCTATTGCGCCCGAGGGCTCTTACTCAAATCAGTATTTTTAACCAATTTTTCATTCATAACACACTTGTTCAGATTTATTTATAAAAACAGTAAATAGTTCTTGTGCCCCAAATGTCAAATTAAAATGTTTTTTTTCTAAACAAGTGCTCCTCCCTCCCATTTGAGTACTCATGGATCTGGAAAAATCCTTTTCATTGGAGGGCAATTGATGTGTGCATTTTAGTTTTTTGTGAGAGAGGGTGCCTGCCTGGTTTTCCAAAGCGACAATGCAGGATCCTGAAATTGCCTGGAGTGGCCCCGGGAACCGGGTGTGGCAGTGAGAAGACACAGCCCGTTGGTGTTAGCCGTTAGGCCTGTCGCAGGGGGGCCCTACGGCAGGTGGAGGGGGGGAGAGCCCTGCACTCCAGGTGTGTAGCGGGTCGGCCTGGCCAGGATGCCCCCTCCCTTGCTCGTGGCCTGCTGGAGGCCTATCAGGTCCCAGACTCTGTCTTGAAATTCAGAGAATTCTGTACAGAAAAAAAAATTTTTTTAAAGCCCCTTGCTAAGGTAGCAACATTATTTTTTTAAAAAGATGCGCTCCTAGTTAGTGACACCGGTATTACCTGGATAGTTTCTGAATAAATGCAGTACCTGAAAATATATTGATATCCTTCATTATCAACTGTATCAACTCTAATTCACCTTCGTGTTCTGTTCATCACCTCATTTGGCGAGTTTTCCCCGCCAGTTCCAGTGTGCATTCGTGAGACTCACTTTACAGTAGAGGCAAGTGTGTAAATACCACAGTCTTCTCTCCTTTTTTCTTTTCCCCCCTTTTGGTCTAACTTGGATTGTACACATCAGCACACTGAACTAACAAAGAAATTCTTAAAACTGTAAAAAGTAGAACCTATGTCAACAAATGGGAAATGAAGGCCTGTATCAACACCGCTGTGTTTTTCTTGTAACTGAAAGCATCAGGGCCTGGGGCGACAGGGGTCATGTGACTCACTCTCCAAGAGAACACAGTCCGTTCGGGCAACTTTCAGGGCTCCTCTCCACTCCCCACCATCCAGCAGCTGCAGACCCTGGCAGCGCTCCCCGCCCCCACCCCTGCCCATGGCTCTGGGTTTTCAGACTTCCTGTTCTGTGCATGTGCTTTCTAGCCTGCTCCATTTTCATTTTTACCCCGAATCCACCCGTCAATATGTAACCAGGTGGACTTTCCAGGTATTTCTGGCCGAGTTTAACATGACCTGAGGAGGGCTAGTGAGGGCCTGGGTTCAAACATCATTAGAGAAAGCAGGGCCACATCCGAGTCCCGGGC
>JAPYYJ010003184.1:0-11865 GCA_028533885.1 Nasua narica | reverse complement strand
CATTGGCACCCAAGTGGTTTGGCTGTTGAAACAGCCATTCTTGGAAAAGCTTTTCTAAAGTCTGAGGCATGGTAGCAAAAAAACATCTGATCTCCCCTTCTCAAGGGGAAGCTGGTCTCTACACTGTTAAGAGCTGTCATGGCATCAGCCTGCACTTCAACTCAATAATCACTCCCTGAACACAAAAGAAGGCACCCACGTGAGTTCAGGACAAATGTTTCCCTTGTTCATTTCCCACATGCCATGGGCACAGCTCCTGCTAAACACAGGGAGATGTACTTCTGGTTTTTGTTCCAACTCCTTGCTATCTATTCCAAATCCAATTCTCAAAAGCAGGATGTGTAGTTTGTGTTTCATAAATACTAGCTCATTGACCAATTCAGCTCTGTACCCCTTTTCTGATATCAGTCCAATAAAGACCAGGAATATAAATATTTATCTTTATGTATTTGTTAGATCCCTTCATAATCTCAGCTCTAGACCTATTTACTAGTAATAGCCACTTAACCTTAGTCCTCTAGAATCTTGTGGTTGGAAAGGACCTTAAAAGATCCTATCTGTCCATTTGATGATTCAATACAATATGTAAAAGTTCCATCAGGATGGTTAGCTAGCTCTAGTTTTCCAGAGATAGAAAATTCACTACCTCTTGAAGCTATCCTTTCCCATTCTGCACAGGTGTTATTATTAACTCTGACTGAGTCAAAATCTGTCTTGTTTCATCTGTAAGCCAACTGATCCTCATAACTCTCAGGGAAGAGGCTGCATATTGGCAGCTCATTGGCTATGCTTGTCATATTTTGTTTGGTGTTAAGAGTTGGCTAGCAAAGTCTTGATTTAAGGAAAAAAGAAAAAAAAAAAAAAAAGGCAGGCCTAAACAATGAACTTACAGTAGGATAAAGTAGAGGACCTTACCTTAGAGTCTAAAGACAATAATGAACTGGAGCTGAAGAACAGCTTCCCCCTTTGATAGGACAGGAGCTCCCTAATTCTGAACCTGTGTTTTCATTTTAGAATGGTGATAACAATCCCTACTTCACTTGGTTTTTGTAAGATTATGTGTATAAGGCACTTGGCATAGTAGCTAGCACATAATGAATGCTTAATAAATGGTAGCGTCTTGTGAAGCTAAGTATCTCTTGGTAGTCCCTTCATAAATGTAGTTATTCTCCTTAGAAAGAACTCATCTTCTTTAAATCTTTACTCTCGTATTACCTTCTTAATGAGGCTTTTCTTTGCCAACCTATGTAAAACTAACATCCCCTCCTCTTAAGTGCCCTGCTTCGTTTTTTTCCCACTGCCATTAATACCATTTACACTACATACTTATTTATCTAGTTTATTATTGGTCTTCCCATCTAGGATACAAGATCCATAAGGTAGAAATTTGTTTTTGTTTTCATTTAAATTGCTGTATCCCTGACACCTAGAAGAATGCCAGACATTTGATAGGTACTAGTAAGTAACTGTTTAATGAGTGAACAAGTACCTTTCTCAGTCTGGTGCCTACACAAAATATTCCAGGTGGGAGCTGGCAAATGCTTCCAGTATAGTAAAATGGAACAATTTGTTCTTGTTAATGTCGCCTAGGATTGTACTGAAGATTAAAATTAACAGACTATATAAGAGACTCTTAACTAAAGGAAGCAAATTAAAGGTTGCTGGGGGGGGTGAGGGAGATAGGGTAACCTGGGTGATGGGCATTAAGAAGGGCACTTGATATAATGAGCACTGGATGCTATATGCAACTGATAAATCACTGAATTCTACCTATGAAACTAATAATACACTATATGTTAATGGAATTTAAATAAAATTAAAAAAATAAAAGATTATAATCAGTATATTTTCAAAAACAGGGGATCACAGACATTTCATTTGAAAAAAGTATGAACGGAAAATGTCTTTCTTCATGAAACAAATATCCTTACTAACATAAATTATGTACCCAAATAGTTATTTTATCTAGGTGAACTTCTGGGATCTGACGCTATCTCAGCCCCCTACTCCTCTGCCATCTTGTTCCTCCTCCCAAACAGTTATTTTAAAGATTTTTCTACTAACGCTGCAGATACTCTATTTTGGAAATTTGCTAGTGAGGATGGAGACAAATCCCTGTCATGCTCCTGATGTCACAGAGATAAATGGTTGAGCATTACACATAATGTAAGGCATCTCGATTGCTTTTATAATACCACCCCTAAATAATCCTATTTGGATTTATTTCAGTTTAAGCCCTTATACAGGTAAACTGACACATTTCCATTTCTGCTTGGCTTTAAGTCATATTTAATTACCACACTTTAGCAGTTGCTGTGCACTGAATGTTCCCACTAAGACTCAGAATGTGAAGCAGATTTAGTACTAGCCTCTGCACAATAGTGCAAGTAAATCTGCTGATGAGATAAAAACTGTATTTGTCTTGAATTATTTGGGAAAAAATAAAGAATAATATTTCTCTATGATAGACTTACCCCCATATCCAGGTTCATTCTAAATGACTCCTTCCCTAAACCTACAATTATAAGCACCTAGTAATTATTTAGAAGTAACTTACTGGTTTAATAGAGCTGCCTTTAAATGGTGAGCAATTCAGAACTTTAGTGAGATCACTCACTTTTATTTGGTTATGTATTTCAAACAGAAGTCTTGATTCTCTTTGAAGACTGGCTGACAAGCAGAGTAATCCCAATAAATATAGTTTAGTCTTGGCCCACAAATACATACATACCTGAAAGAAGGTCCTTGGTAGGGGGATTGTTTGAAGAAAGAATGCATGAGTCACTGTGACTCTTGGCCACTGTCCTAATTTGAGGTTGGAATTCAGAACTGTTAAGAAGGGACATCTGCTTCCGTGGGGCCTTGCCTTTCAGAGTCATAGACTCTAAACTCTGTCCTGAATTAAGATGGTGTTGTAGTCCTAAGAAAGAGTCCTTTATTGTATCAGAGTTCTCTGCAAAGTACAAGTGGTCCTTTCCCCTGTTATAAAATAAAGGAGAGCTTTAGCAGTATAATACCCATTATGTAACATTTCACTTTGTCAGAGACAGAAAGAAAATGTATCAGTAGTTTATAGCAGCGTAGACTGCTTAGACTTTGCAAATCTGTTTTTCATCTCCCAAATGAAATAAATAATAGAAGTCTTATCTATAGCTGTATGGTTGTGGCTCAAGTGAGACAATGAAATACAGAGCTCAGTTGGGGCACCTGGGTGGCTCAGTCAGTTAAGTGTTTGACTCTTGGTTTCAGCCCACGTCATGATCTCAAGTCATGAGATCAAACCCCATGTTGGGCTCTCTGCTCAGTGGGGAATCTGCCTGAAGATTCTCTCCCTCTGCCCCTCCCCTCACTTGTGCACATGCAAGTGTGTGCGTCACTATCAAATCAATCAATCAATCTTGGAAAAAAGAAAGAGCTCAGCGCAGAGCCTAACACAAAGCAAATGCTTTGTAATTATTTAAAATAAAAATCTAGGGGTGCCTGGGTGGCTCAGCTAAGCATCCATTTTTGGGCTTAGGTCATGATCCCAGAGTCCTGGGATCTAGCCCCGAATTGGGCTCCCTACTCAGCGGGGAGCCTGCTTCTCCCTCTCCCTCTGCCTGCTTGTGCTGTCAAATAAATAAATAAATAAAATCTTACCAAAAAAAATCTATTTCTCTTACTCCATCTTGTTTCATGAACTAATGCCCTTGCCCTCTTTTTCCCTCATGGGCATCTATCATGGAATCTGTATAAGACTTAGTTATACTTATTTATCTAGACATTGGCCTCCCCACCAGATTGTGAACAGTCCTCAAAGACAAGAATTGTATCTTATTAATTTCTATGCCCAGTACAGGGTACTAGACCACGCACACAGTGGGTACTTAATATTTGTTTGCTGAATAAATGACTACTTTCAGTCTTTCATCCAAACACAAATAAAGAACAGAAATTATGAAGTGGGAGTTAGCTGAAAGACTGGTAATTACCTTGGCGTGGTTGATCTACTACTGTTAGCTGCTAACTCTTTTCCATCAATTTTGGTGGTAGGCATCTTCTGGGGTCTTGATGGAACCAGAAATTGGGTACTGCTGGATTCAGTATATTCTCTGAATTCCTGCTCAGATAAAAGCACATTTTCTTGGATTTTTGTGGTAGGAAGAGGACTGTAGCTGTCATAAGTTTCTGACAGAGGCTCCAGGGCAAGTGAGACCTGAAAGAGACATACATGTAATATACCAGAAATTTTCTTTTGTATTGACTAATTTTAAGACTCCCTGCTTAATATAAATGAACGGTCCACACTCCTTGTAGGATCAAGTTCAAATTCCTGCAGAAACCTCATCTCTTGCTTTGTTCCCCTCCTCCATCCCTCTCTCTCAGATATATCAATCATTTAGAGTACTCTAAATGTACCTTATGTTTCATTCCCTTAGGCCTTGTATATGCAATTTTCTCCAGTATTTCTTTCTCTGTGAAAACTTCTTTATTTTTTTAAATTTTATTTTATTTTTTCAGTGTTCCAAGATTCATTGTTCATACACCACACCCAGTGCTCCATGCAATATGCACCCTCCTCAATACCCACCATCAGGCTCACCCAACCCCCTACCCTCCAAAACCCTCAGTTTGTTTCTCAGAGACCACAGTCTCTCATGTTTCGTCTCCCCCTCCGATTTCTTCCAATTCATCCTTCCTTTCCTTCTCTCAATGTCCTCCATATTTTTCCTTATGATCCACACGTAAGTGAAACCATATGATAATTGACTCTCTCTGCTTGACTTATTTCACTTAACATAACCTTTAAACATTTTTATTTATTTGAGAGAGAGAACACAAGTAGGGGGTAGGGGAGGGGTGGAGAGAGGGAGAAGTAGACTCCCCATTGAGCAGAGAGCCAGACTCAGGGCTTGATCCCAGGACCCTGGGATCATGACCCAAGCCGACGGCAGATGCTTAATCGACTAAGTTACCAGGCGCCCTGTGAAAACTTCTCTGTGTCCAGGTAGAGATGTCATGGCCACTCCCTTCTTTATGTTTCCACTTCTTCTGTGTCTATCCAACAACATAACCCCCATTTATTGAACTCTTTACTACAGGCCATAAGGTGTGCTAAGTTCCTCACACAGAGAAGCTCATGTGATGATATAATTCCCATTGGGAAATTTTATTATTCTATTTGAAGGTTAAAAAAAAAGGTTGAGGGCGGTATTCGTAGCTTTTAGCTTATTCACTACCCTGATTAGATTAATTCCTTGAAGGTATGCATTTGTTTTTTTCATTTTTGTATGGACTCATTAGCATAATAAACACTTAGCATACAAATCTATTATGCTTAATAATGCCTAATTATTACGTCTGATGAGTAAAAGAATAACAACACCTTCTACATCCTTATTGTTGGTTATTTAAGAAAAATAAGACCCTAGTTCTATGCTGGAGGTAGGCAGGGTAAGGAAGGAGAAACATTAATATGAAAAGTAATCACTTGAAGTTTATTTTATCGTCTCATTCCTGTGAGTTCAGGTTCTCTATTAAATGGCTCTCCAATCCTCCGAAAAGCTTAATGGAAGAACAAAGCCTAAAAAAATAGAGTCTAAATAAAGCAAAACTTTAGGAAACAAGTTGAAGAATATACCATAAAAGAAAAGAATAATGGTGTTGAAAGTTCAATTACAACGACAGAAAAAGCAGAAGGAATTGTTCCAGCAGTCCAAGTCAAATAATGATGAAGGGCCTAACACAAAGAGGAAAGGTTGCAGTTAGATATTTTAAGATGTCTCTGGAAAGGTCAATGGAATAATTTGTGCAGAGAAACTGCCAAGGTACAGACTCAATAAAATGCACTTGGGTCTTGAGAATCTTGTTCTTGAACAGGTAACATAAAGTCCTTTAAATCTATTCACCGTCAAGATGTTTTACAAAGACAAATGACAGGAATGCAGTAGGATAAATACTCTGTAGTGACCACTATAATAGCATCACATAAAGTCCTGGCTGCCCAATGTAAATGTCAGAAAGTATTCCCTTACTCTTCATCATTTCCCCAAAAACTGCCTCTATATTTTACAAAGACGACACTGAGAATAAAGGCATATGTCCCTGGCCTTAACAATGACCTGCTGTCTGGCTACTGAATTTTGCTTTTTCTCTAAGCAGATCCAAACCAATCACAAAACAGATCAGAGGCCTATACTACCAGTGGCGCTTAAAAAAGAAGTAAGTCCAGGTACCTGCCAGACCAATCTTATAATCAAAACATGTGCCAGCCTAACTTCTCTGCTCAATTAATAAATATCTGTTGATACTAGCTCAGTGCCAGGTTCTGTGCTACCTGCCTGAGGCAGAGAGGAATAAAACATGGAGCCTGACCCAGAGGATGGCAGTATCTCGTAGAGGAGCTTAAAGAGAATGAATTAGTGATGTATATCGGGTGGTAAGAGGAAAACGGGTCTGAAATTGGGGAAGAGGTGAGGAAGGAGTGCCAAGGTTTCCCGAAGTGAAACATAAACATCTGGATTTAGAATCTTAAATATGAATGGTACAGGTAAGGCTAAGAGAGATTGGAGTAAAACATACCAGGCAGAGGGAAGAGCATGAGTCAAACTTTAAAGGTATAAAATTGAGTATTTTTCCAGCAATTCCTACATGTCCAAGGGATTGCCACTCCTAACCCCTCTGCTGGCACACAGTGTACCCAGTATACTCCTATATTAACCTCCCAGATCATTCTTGTCCACCTCAGTCACGCTCCCCCCCAGTCATGGTTCATTCTTGGGCTTACCCCTCTGCCAACCCCTTCAAGGAGCCCTGTGGGATTTCTATTTATACAAACTACCTTATCACTTCAACTGAACATCTCTTTCTTAAAATGTCCCAATTTTTCCAAAGTCTTCTCTAACGGAAACTACTTCTTTCACTAGCCAGGATAAAGGAAGTGCCTTTCTGGTGCCTTTCCCTGATCATCATTCTGTCACCTAAAGACTTCACATCTTTTCGGAAGCCCATGCCAGACACAAATACCATAAATTTACCATAAGATTCTCACATCCATAATAGAGCAACCCTAGGGGCACTCATCATTCTTCTCTCAATGACTCAAGGTTCTCTTTAGCACTAAGCTGCCTACTATCATCAACTACAACATCTATCAGAATCAATGATAGCATATTAGTATGCCTATTTTTCAGACTTACGCTGGCCAACATGGCATTTAAAAAAAATTAAAAATTATTTTAGTATATGTGCTGCCGAAGTGAGCACAAAATTTAAAAATTTTTAACAATGCTTTAAAATACCAGATTTTAACGTAAAATTTTTGGAATTCTGGTTCTTTTAAAAATTCAGAAGATCCAACAGTGCTAGGTCTCCATTTCAATGTGGCAAAAATTAGCTGAAGTAGACTAGGCTTAGGCAGGGCTCATGTTCCAATTTCAAAAGTCCCCAGTCATGTCTCAATAAGGTGGAGTGATCACTGTTGTTTATCATCCCACTTGGTCTGTCTGCCGTGGCTTTTAAAAATTTTACTTTCTTACAAGAAAATGGATATTTTTGTGTTTATACATTTCTATAAATTTTAACCTATGAATAGAAGCATGTAACCAACACCATAACCAAGATAGAGAACACTTCCATTACCCCAAAAAACTCCCTGGGACTATCCCTCTGTAGTCACACTCTCTCCTTATCTCTAATCCCTAGCAACAGCTCATCTATTCTCAACCATTAAAGTTCTGGCTTCTTGAAAATGTCATACAAACGGAACCATATAGTATATAAACTTTTGAGATGAGCTTCTTTCACTCAGAATAAGGCCTCTCATATTCATCAACATGGTGCATGTATCAGCAGTTCATGCCTTTTTACTGACGTGGTAGTATTCTATTGCTAACATGGCTTATCACATTAGTTGATTTTCAAAGACTGAGACAGCCCTGCATTGCTGGGATAGACCCCACTTGGACATGGTCTCATTACTCTTTCTATATACTGCTGGACCCAACTTGCTAATATTTTTTTGAGGATTTTTAGGTTTATTTTTAGGTCTAGATCTTACACTGTCCTCTACTTTGCTATCAAGGTGGTGCAAGCCTCATAAAATAAGTTGAAAAGTATTTTCTTCTCTTCTATTTTCTGGAAAAGATTGTGAAAAGTGGTGCTATTTCTTTTTTAAAAGGTTTGCAAGAATTCATCAGTGAAATTATCTTGGCTTAGAGATTTCTTTTTTGGGAGGATTTAAACTGCAAAAGCAATTTCTTTAATAGTTACAGGTCTATTCAGGTTATATAATTTATTTTAAGTGATTTTGGTAGTTTGTGGTTTTCAAAGAATTGATCAATTTCATCTAAATTGTCAAATTTTTGTGTATAGAGTTTATACTATTCCATCTTTGAGTTCTGCGGGCTGTGGTCTCTCTCACATTAGAATCAAGAGGAAAGTGAAATATTTCTTGTGTCCAAGAGAGAGAGAACTAGAGCGCCATGATTTTCAAAAGAAGCGTCAGAAGACATACTCCTTTGTGGAAGAGAATATCCTTAATGGTGAAATAAGGCAAAAAAAATGTGACTGTTGGGGGGGGAAGCGTGACTGTCAAAGATAGCATAATGAAACAAAGTACAATAGGATTATATTACTAAGTAGAAAAGATGTATGATAAAAATGGAATAAACAGAAAGGTACTGATTTTAAATAAGGTTTTTGTAATGCAAATAAAATAAGTGGTATCTTGTGACATAAAATTATATATTTAAGATAAAAAAACTTTAAGGTATCAAAGTCTCTTATAGACAGCAACATTTGTTAAAGAATGCAACAGAATTTGTGAATAATAAACAACATTTGCATATGTAGGTCTAATTAAAATTACAGTTGTTCCTAATGTCAGTGGTATGGCTACAAACTTACAAGGCGAGCTGAATAAAAATGTTAAATAATTTGTGGTATTTTTCTTTGTAGCTGAGAAGAACACAAACACAAATAAAAACAAGTCCCTGATAGCTGTGTTTAGAGTATCAGTGAAAATCTTTATGTGAGTGAAAAACTTTTGGAGGAGATGCTCATGGCAAACAAATCAAGGAAATGCTATTTCTTTTCTTTTCTTTTTTTTTAAGATTTTATTTATATATTTGTCAGACAGACAGAGAAAGTGAGCAGAAGCAGGGGGAATGGCAGGCAGAGGAAAAAGCAGGCAGAGGGAGAAGCAGGCTCTCTGCTGAGCAAGAAGCCCGATGCAGGGCTTTATCCCAGGACCCTGGGTTCATGACCTGAGCCGAAGGCAGATGTCTAACTGACTGAGCCACTCAGGCAACCCAGGAAATGGTATTTCTCCAAACTGAGACATGTCTTAAAAAGTTAATTAAAGACTGATAACGGGGGTGCCCGGGTGGCTCAGATGGTTAAGTATCTGTCTTCAGTTCTGATCCCAGGTCCTGGGATTGAGCGCCACATCGGGAGGAGAGTTTGGTTCTCCCTCGCCCTCTGCTCCTGTGTTCTTTCACTCAAATAAATAAACAAAATCTTAAAAAAAAAAGACTGATAACAATGGATGATGTCTTTTTGTTGACAATAGATCTGTTTCAAAATTTAAATTCAAAGTGGCAACATTTTGCCAAGACAAAGAACCATAAACATACCCAGTCTTTACTTCATCTAAAAAGCTAAAAATCAAACAATACACACATATATAATTAACATATAAATTAATTAAACTCCTGTGTTCAATGTTTTGCTTGATAATGGACAAGTGGTATTCAAATCTGTTATTACTACATGAATACTAGGTGGTATGAAACTGTGTGTGGTGTCAAACATTTTTGCATGAGTTAAAAGAAGTCACCTGGTTTATGTTTTTGAAGGAGAAATCCCAGCCTCAGACCACAAGTACTGATCAATTATAGGACTATTTTAATTGACATTATAGGCTACATAAAGTATTCAATTACTTATCTGCAAGTGCATTTACAAGGAATCATATGAGATTCAATTTATTCATTCTTTCGATTATATCTTTGGGAAATTTATTTGGCAAAGAACCATCTATCCTACTTTTCTGTATTTTTTATGCTGAAATAGGATTTCCAGACATCAAAGTGATGGCATGAAATACACTTCTAAAACTGTAGAGCTAAAGACCAACATCCCAAAAAGACTTTTTGGATTTCAAATGTTATGAAAACCAACACTGTTCAATTTGCTTTTCTCAATTTATACTGAAAGTATAACATGGAAGTTAATGCAGTGTAGTACAACATTTAAGCTTAAATATGGTTGAATATCTTAAATTTTAAGAATATCTTAGAAATAAAATCTAACTTCAAAAACTACTGTGCCAAGATTCTGTCTTTGTTTGGAAATAAAGGCAGCCATGTTTGTGAACAGTTATTTCATTATGAAACTGAATAAAAACTAAATTTTATTCTTAAGTGGTTTAAAAAAATGAATGCTGAAATGCCCATCAAATATAAATCATTGGTACTGATAACTTGGTAAAGAAGTAAAAGTATCAAATTTTTAGCCAAATCAAAGGAATTGATTTCAAAAGAAAAGATTTTATAGTTAAGTTTTTTTTCCACTTTCAATGTAAAATAATCATAGATGTGTATATATTACGTTACATGCTCATATAATAAAGTTTGGTGTTTATTATTTTTAGTAATCTCTACACCCAACATGGGGCTCAAACTCACGACCCCGAGATCAAGAGTTGGATGTTCTTCCAAATGAGCCAGTCAGGCACCCCAAGTTTGGTATTTTTTAAAACTTTATTAAATTTTTGGCTGTTGATTATTCTTACAGTCAGCCTTTTGACTCATTTGTTATTTTCAACATCTGACTTATACCAATAATAGAATACATTATACCTTCCTCTCTCCAACAGCTTGGTTCTGATGATCTTTATTGTCAAACTACTCCAGCCTGTTTGGCCAATTATTTTAAACTGTTCTAATTCCATAATCTCACTTTCCCTTTAGTAACTATGCATCTGTCTTTTTGAGGTCTGACTAAACCTAATCTTCTTCACAGCAACAATGTAAAGCCACCTCTATTCATCTTCCAGTCTATCAGGTGCCCATTGGCTTCACTTACCACTTGACAAGAGGGATTTCATATTTTGTCCATTCATGACTGCTTTGGGGGACAGCAAAGCAACTCCATCACTCCCTGCACGCTCTTTTTAAAAGTTATTTTTATTTTTTAAAAAAGATTTATTTATTTTAGAGAGAGAGAGAGAAAGTGAGCTCAGGAAAGGGCAGAGGGAGAGGGAGAAGCAGACTCTCCATTGAGTGTGGAGACTGATGCAGGGCTCAATCCCACAACCCTGAGATCATGACCTAAGCCAAAATTAAGAGTTTGATGCTTAACCTACCTGGGAGCTACCCAGGTGCCCCAAAAGTTATTTTTAAATTAACATTTTATATTCATGTAATTTAGAGAATCAAAGAGTTCTATTACAAAAATAAGTCCCTTACATAGACCCCCATATTTTTCTTTTCCCAGAGGCAACTACTTTCAACTCTTGCTCCTGAATCTTATGATATTTACCTCTAGAGTTCCAAATAATGTGCTTGTATTTATGTCACATCTTGATCCCCCCCTCAGTTTCCAGGCATTATCTTTTGACTTTCTCATATGGGAGATAAAAATTTAGCTCAATCCCACATCTTTCTACCTCCTTATCTCCCAACCTGCCCATCTAGTTATACTATAAACACTCATTATTGATCAAACCATAATTACTATATGAGCATGTATTCTATTTAAAGCTGAACCATTAGATGCACTGATTACTTTTCCTTTTCTATGAAAGAGCCAGAAAATTAATATTTTAGGCTCTGCATGCCATATAGTCTCTGTCATAATTATAGTAGTCCCCCCCCTTATCCA
>JAPYYJ010003183.1:0-11867 GCA_028533885.1 Nasua narica | reverse complement strand
GGCCCGCACTCCATGTTCTGTCCTAGGGAACAGCCGTGTGTTCCTATGGTAGGTCGAGTGGAGGAGTGGGGACCCCTGCAAGGCCTTGACTCTCATGGAGGCAGAGGAGGGAGCAAACGAAAATTCTGCCATGCTCTGGGTGTCCAAAAAGCCAAGTCCCAGCCCGTGGAGAATTGTTGATCAGGCCCGTCTGTCTGACATACACACGGCCTCACAGTTGTCACGGCTTCTGTGGTCATTGTTCTCTTCTCACACTCCAGCCGTGCTCCTTCTTTATGTCAGTGCAGATGAGAGGATTCTAGAAGTACGTTCTGCATCTGATACACCATGATAATGGTCAATTCCTGCCTCATTTCCATCCTTTGGGTGCCCCTATGCTCACAAGTGGGTCCATACTGATGCCTTCACCCACAAATGTGTCCCACCACGGCCTCTGGTAGTAACTTGTGTCTTAACAAACCCAGGGTGCCTAATTAAGGTACTATCAGAAGTTAGCTCTAGGTGCTAAGTGCAAGATCTACCATCAAGAAATGCCCATAAGCCCAAATATAATTAGAATATGGGCATATATATTTGCATGACATGCAAGGTTAAAGAAAAGCTGTATCCTGAAGCAGTTGTTTCTAAGCCTAAAATCCTACCCTTAAATTTACATTCTCTAGGAGTGTATACCCATCTGTGAGTGTAGTGTCTGTCCAGTGTCTTAGCTTGGGAAGGGTTCACTTCCTGGAAAGCATTAGTGAGTGGGTGTGAGAAGGTAGAACAATGTATGTGAGAGGACATCATACATCTGAGTTCTGAGTCTATTTTGGGTCACTGATGCTGAGAATATGGCAGTCCCTTTTTATGCGGATTCAGGTTTCTTTTATTGACAGAATGCTTTCTAGTTTTTAATATTGGTAATTTGGGGGTTTTTTTTGTAAACTCCAATTATATTTATTAATTTCCTTTATCCATCTTCTTTATTTATCTTTCTCTCTCTCGTTGTTTTTACTTATTACATTTTACTTTCGATCTTGTCTTCTTTTTCTTTTTTTTTATTTTTTCAGTGTCCAAGAGTCATTGTTCATGCACCACACCCAGTGCTCGATGCAATATGTGCCCTTCTCAATACCCACCACCAGGCTCGCCCACCCCCCACCCCCTCCCCTCCAAAACCCTCAGTTTGTTTCTCAGAGTCCACAGTCTCTCATGGTTCATCTCCCCCTCCAATTTCCCCCAGTTCCCCCTTCCTTTCGACAAAGAAGGAAAAAATACCCAGTGGAAAAAAGACAGTCTCTTCAATAAATGGTACTGGGAAAACTGGACAGCTATATATAGAAGAATGAAACTTGACCATTCTCTTACACCATACACAAAGATAAACTCGAAATGGATAAAAGACTTCAACGTGAGGCAGGAATCTATCAAAATCCTAGAGGAGAACACAGGCAGCAACCTCTTCGACATCGGCCACAGCAACTTCTTTCAGGACATGTCTCCAAAGGCAAAGGGAACAAAAGCGAAAATTTTCTTCTTTTTCTTTAAATTTAAATTCAATATGCCAAGGTATAGTACATCATTCGTTTTTTAAATAGCATTCAATGATTCGTTAGTTGAATATTGTCTTCTTTCATTCTTTTTCAATGCCTCTTGTAGTTCAGTTGAATTTATTCTGTCTCAAAATCTTGACACAATCTTTATTTCAGAGACGATCTTTAACTTTTTCTTTGATTTTTTGTTGTTGTTGTTGTTCTGTCCACCTCTTATTTCATGTCTTCTTGGATTTTTGGCCACTTACGTGCAAGTTTTTAAATTTCTGATTCAAGGTATTTGTTCTCATTTGTTAAAATCTTTGTTTACAGATATTTATTTAATTAAAGTTGCAGGTGCTCTATTACCCTTCTCCCTGACAAGGTGTTTCTTGTGGGATAATTTTTTTTTCTGCAAAAATGTTTCAGTTTTCTTTTGTTGTTTTCTTTAATAGTAGATTTACATTGAAGTTGTCTAATATTTTTCCATTAACTTTGTAACATCTTATTTTAATAGACTAGCAGGGACAGTTTTATGCTCAAATTATTCCAGGCTTTGGCCATTGGGAACTCTTCAGGATTGGCTCCTGTTTCCCATTCTTTGACTTTACAGCATTTCCTTACTTTCTGTCCCTAAAAGATACTATAGTCTCATCTTGTATTTTCTAAGCCTAGTTCTAGAATCAGCCATTTCTCTAAGAAGCCTTAGCCCATTTCTTGGAGAATGGTAATAAAAACCAAGATCTGGGCTCCCGGTGTGTTTATTGCTACTGTCGTATCACTGCTTCCAGGCATAGCCAGGAAATATACAGCGTGTGTAACTAACCCATGTATACATACTGTGTCTATTTTACTTTTGCATCTGTCTCTCTGTATATATATTGAGCTGAATGTGGGTTCATGTTGGTGTCTCTGACTCGAATCCATCACCCTCAAGGCTCATTCCAGCCTTCCATTTTGCTTATTTGTAACTTCTTTTCTCTTACAGTTAGAAACATGACTTCTGTCATCCCCACTTATTTACTTATCTGTCCAATCTTATATACAAACTTATATACATCTTACATACATGTAAAGTCATTTTAGAATTTTTACCCAGGAGTGCCTGGGTGGCTCAGTCAGTTAAGTGTCCAACTGTTGATTTTGGCTCAGATCATGATCTCAGGATCATGAGATCAAACCCCCGTGTCCGTCTCCGAGCTGGGCATGAGGCTTGCTTGGGATTCTCTCTCTCGCTCTCCCTCAGCCCCTCCCCCCTGTTCATACACACTTTCTCTCTCCCTCTCTCTCTCTCTCAAAAAAAAAAAAAAAATTCCCCATACCCTGTGAGAAACAAATTTACCAGAGACCTGCTCTCTGAAAAACCAAATGAAACAGCTACTTGCCAGTTATCCACATTAAAATGACGTACTAAAAATAAACTTCTATTCTCTGAAAACCATGAGATTAGCTCATATCAGTTTGAAGGAAACCAAATGAGGAAGCAAGAGTTAGAAGCTATGTATCCTGTAGGATGGGAACAATTGGAGGGTATGATAAGGTAATCAAAGATAGTGGAAGGGAGTTGAAAAAACCAAAATCCACTGCTGATAAATGAGTTTATTTGTCAAGGATTTGCTCTTGCCCAGCCCTCAGTGTGAACAAACTGCTGTCCTGCTGGGAGGATAGGGTTTGGACCTCATGCAAAGATTTCCTGCAAGACAGAAATGTTATATACTCAGACGCTAAGGGAACTTTAAGGAACAAGCATTCATTTCCAAGCTTAATATTACACATCCCCACCAGACCCTGGGGCATGAATACCTTATGTAATGCCAAGAATTGTACACTTCTGGGGTGGGGAAGTGGGTTTGGTTCATTAAACAGAGAAATGTAGAAATTTGGAGCCTGACTGGGCCAAAAGAGTTCACTGAAAGGCCTGACAATGGAGGAAATGGTTAGAAATTTGGACAAAAATTGGGAAAAGAGCAAACGATTGAGTAATAAAATGAGGACAACATAGGCATTGTTTATATAACGAAAGCAATGAAGTGCCCCAAGCTGGTGTCTTGGCTTATTCACCAGTGAACTGCTGTCCAGGCTTACAGGGACATTATATTCCACTATATTTGTGCCTAGGATTTGAGGTGCCTCAGTCTTCTGTTTATGAATAACAGCATCTGAGAATCAGTAAAGACCCATGCCCAAGCACACCTCCCAACTCACTTTATTTTTCCAACAGACGTTCCCACAATAGGTCCAGCAGCATGTATAATTTTTGCTTATACATTTAAGGGCTCTAGAACACTTCTTGGTACATTCAACGACAGTTGGCTCTCCCCAGCATTCCTCAATGAACATTTCATCCCCTGTAACTGACATGAGATGCAAAGAGGCTGACAGGGGCCATATAATCAAGATGGGAAGAGAAGTCCTTCATAAGCTTAACAGCCCCTCCTAGAATCCAAGCCCCACCAAGCCCCACCCAGGTACCCATCTGCCTTACGAGAAAATCCCTGTACTGAGCCTCCTCATTACATCTTCACAGATCTCTGCCTTCTGTGCTCCCACAGGCCTCTGGGAGAGCTTCCTGGAGATAGGATTCAGCATACTCCCCCCCACACACACTCATGTGTCCTCCTATAAAATCTACGCTTCTGTAACCAGAGACCTCAGGGCCGAAGGCAGCCTCTAGCCTCATTACCATAGCTACTTCCTAGGGTGGGAAGCCACACCAGGGAGACTAAGGAACAGATCCACTTCCCTTTTCTCTTTCTTGTTGACCCTGCCTTTAAGAACAGCTTCTCACCGAATTCTCTCACTCATTTTCTTGGCACCCTCCACTGATTCCATTTTCTCATCATATGGCCCTCAATTTTGCCCCACTAGAGACCCAGCTCATGTCTCTTTTGCTATCTTTTCACATTCTGAAATATCTGCCACCGAAACTAAGGGGGATTAAGGAATCCCCCTATAGTACTCTTCAAAGCACACACAGCTAAGACACAGAGTTTCTGGAAGCACGGAAAGATATTGTACCCTGATATGGAAAAATAATAGATCTTTATAACTTATGGGATGTATATAAAAGGTGACAGAGGAGGAAGAGGAAGCATCGAAGAACCTCCACTTGGGGATTTCTTAGATCTCCGTGCATAAAAAAAAAAGTCTCTAAATCTCTAGTGGGTGACCCAGGGCAAGTGGGTCCTGAGTCCTGAGTCAGATGTGCCAGACACAATACCCCTTCCCTTGTCCAGGAACAAGCACAGTACCCTCCTCGCACAGTACCCCCCAGGCTAATCACCTACAGCTGTGTTTTTCCTTCATCACTCCCAGCACAGAAGGCAGCACCATACAGAGGAATGTCATGAGTTGAGGCGTCCAGAGCTTCATGATGCCGACCATATGTGTCTGAATAGGTACTGTCAGGATGTTTTTTCCCTTTCCAGTTGCTGCTGGAAATCGAGAGATATAAACAAAGTCGTGAAGCAAGAAGAATTGCTTGTAGAATTTCCTTACTCTTTGTCTACTTATTCCTCCGTGGCCCCACCCACCCAACGACAGGTACGCACACACCCAAGCTGAACACGGGCTTTGGTAAAAGGTTTCTCTGCATCTCACGCTTCCCACCTTCCTTATATAGATAAAAAATTATTTTAAAAATGGGTTGCCTTCCCTTGATGAAAAGATAACTCAAATCCAGCTGACAAAATCCTTAAAACACAGAAAAGTACAAAGAAGATAATGTTGGATCACTCGGCATCAGAGAAATGCAAATCAAAACCACAGTGAGATACCACCTCACACCAGTCAGAATGGCTAAAATTAGCAAGTCAGGGAACGACAGATGTTGGCGAGGATGCAGAGAAAGGGGAGCCCTCCTACACTGTTGGTGGGAATGCAAGCTGGTGCAGCCATTCTGGAAGACAGTATGAAGGTTCCTCAAAATGTTGAAAATAAAGCTACCCTACGACCCAGCAATCGCACTATTGGGTATTTACCCTCAAGATACAAATGTAGTGATCCGAAGGGGCACGTGCACCCGAATGTTTATAGCAGAAATGTCCACAATAGCCAAACTATGGAAAGAACCTAGATGTCCATCAACAGATGAATGGATAAAGAAGATGTGGTGTTTTTATACAATGGAATACTATGCAGCCATCAAGAGAAACGAAATCTTGCCATTTGCAATTACATGGATGGAACTAGAGGGTATTATGCTAAGCGAAATAAGTCAGTCAGAGAAAGACAATTATCACATGATCTCTCTGATATGAAGAATTTGAGAGGCAGGGCGGGGATCGTGGGAGGGTTAGGGAGGGAAATGAAACAAGATGGGATCAGGAGGGAGACAAACCATAAGAGACTCCTAAACTCACAAAACAAACTGAGGGTGGCTGTGGGGTAGGGAGGTAGGGATAGGGTGGCTGGGTTACGGACATTGGGGAGGGTATGTGCTATGGTAAGTCCTGTGAAATATGTAAGCCTGATGATTCAGAGGCATGTACCCTGGGGCAAATAATACATTATATGTTAATTAAAAAGAAGAAGAAGAAGAAGACGACAACGATGACGACAACAATGTTGGTGCAGCCACTTTGGAAAACAGTGTGGAGATTCCTTAAGAAATTAAAAACCAAGCTATTCTATGACCCTGCAATTGCACTACTACATATTTACCTCAAAGATACAGATGCAGTGAAAAGAAAGGCCACGTGTACCCCAATGTTCATAGCAGCAATGGCCACAATCGCCAAACTGTGGAAAGAGCCAAGATGCCCTTCAACAGACGAATGGATAAAGATACGGTCCATATATACAATGGAATATTATGCCTCCATCAAAAAGGATGAGCACCCAAATTTTGTATCAACATGGATGGAACTAGAAAAGATTATGCTGAATGAAATAAGTCAAACAGAGAGAGTCGGTTATCATATGGTTTCACTTACGTGTGAAGCATAAGGAAAAACATGGAGGGCATTGTGAGAAGGAAAGGAAGGGTGAACTGGAGGAAATCGGAGGGGGAGATGAGCCATGAGAGACTGTGGACTCTGAGCAACAAACTGAGGGTTTTGGAGGGGAGGAGATGGGGGATTGAGTGAGCTTGGTGGTGGGTATTGAGGAGGGCACATACTGCATGGAGCACTGGGTGTGGTACATAAACAATGAATCTTATAACACTGAAAAAATAAAATAAAATTTTTTAAAAAGTGAACAGATAAAAAAAATAGAAGACAGTGAAGTATTTATAGTAACTCCACTATGTTGGTGTGTTATTCTATCTTCTATATGTGCACATACAACTGAAATCATATCAGACTTACTGTCTATATCTTTTTTATAATTTTTTATTATGTTATGTTCATTACCATACGGTACATCATTAGTTTTTGATGTAGTGTTCCAAGATTCATTGTTTATGTGTAACACCCAGTGCTCGAGCACTTTCAAAATGGCCCTTAGCCAGCCATAGGAGGAGAGAAAACTGGCCACTCTCTTCCCCAACTGCAGGTTTCTAGGTGTGGGGGATGCCACAATTTTAATTCAGTTTCAGTTTTAGTATTTTGATTGTTGCATGGGCTTAGACTTTTTTTTAATATATTCTAAATTTAGGCAGTGTCTAGAAAAGTCAGCTCTCATACAGAAGCAGGAAAAGTTAATTTAATGAGTAAATTTAAATGAGACAAAGGACAAGCTTTTCAACAGATTATTGATAACACTCCCTGTGTATATTTTCCCAGTATACTGGTTACACATATCATTCATATTTTCCCATTGATCATAAGACATCTGAAAATTTATAATTTCTCTTCGTTAGAAAAAAATCAATAAGAATGACCTTGCAACTGAAAGTCAATTAAATCTGTTATTAGCTTCGGAGCACAAATATATAAAAGTCCTGGGTAAAGAATACTGCCTATTTCAGATCCTACATAGTTGTTGCCAGTTTTTTCTCCATTAAAATTGGTTTATTCTGCCAATAGGATGCACATCCTGTCTCACCATAAAAAAGAAATTCTCTCCCACTTGTTACCACACTGAAGACTGCCAATATTGTATAGGACAGATAACAAAACATGAGCATTGGAGTCTGAGAAACCTGGGCTTGAAACCCAACCCCAACGCATTGACCTTAATTTAAATTTTGGGATTGGTCTACCACCTAACTTCTCAAAGCCTCAGTTTCCCCTACCTGTAACATTGAAGCAAAGTTAGAATCCACATTGCAAATGCTGAGTCCATGAAGCACCGAGCATAGGGTCTGGCACACAGAATATGCAAAATAAATGCCCATTATTGTTGTTATTATTAGGCTCAAACTCTTTTCTTCTCTGGAGGACTGAATGTTAATCTCATTAACTTCATTGTGGTCTTTTCTTAAAAAAAAACTATTTAACCTGTTTGAAATTAATTCTGATGAGTGAGTGGGGGCCCAAATTTCACTCACCTGCCCTAAACTTATTCATCCCACAAGTATTTACATTAAGGGACTACTATAAGCCACTCTTCCAAGCACTGAGGATACAGTAATAAACAAAATTACATAAAATCCCTGCCCTTGTAAAGCTTACATTCTAGTACAAGGGACAGAAAATAAACAAGATATATAACAGAAATACATATTACTAGAGGGACATCAATGTGAAGGATTAAAAAGAAGAGAGGGTCTAGGACCTGGAACACAGAATATGTCAAATAAGTGCTAGCTATGATTTTAGGCAGCTCATTGGTGATGTGAGTCAGAGTTCTGAAGAAGAGGTTATTCCCCAAAATTCTCAGTCCTCTCCTCAAGCCTGGAGTTTCACACTCCTGAAGCCAAACAGAAGGACAGATACTTTTATCAAAAACATTTACTGCTGGTGGGAATGCAAGTGGGTGCAGCCACTTTGGAAAACAGGTTGGAGATTCCTCAAAAATTAAAAATAGAGCTACCTTATGACCCTGCAATTGTACTACTGCATATTTACCCCAAAGATACAGATGCAGTGAAAAGAAAGGCCACATGTACCCCAATGTTCATAGCAGCAATGGCCACAATCGCCAAACTGTGGAAAGAGCCAAGATGCCCTTCAACAGACGAATGGATAAAGAAGATATGGTCCATATATACAATGGAATACTATGCCTCCATCAGAAAGGATAAATACCCAACTTTTGTATCAACATGGACGGTACTGGAAGAGATTGTGCAGAGTGAAATAAGTCAAGGAGAGAGAGTTGGTTATCATATGGTTTCACTTATGTGTGGAGCATAAGGAAAAACATGGAGGACACTGGGAGAAGGAAAGGAAGGGTGAATTTGGGGAATCAGAGTGGGAGACGAAACATGAGAGACTGTGGACTCTGAGCAACAAACTGAGGGTTTTGGAGGGAAGGTGGGCGGGGATTGGGTGAGCCTGGTGGTGGGTATTGAGGAGGGCACGTATTGCATGGAGCACTGGGTGTGGTGCATGAACAATGAATCTTGGAACACTGAAAAAATTAAATTAAATTAAATTTTAAAAAAATATTTACAAAGACAAAGGAAATCTGGATACTATGTATTATATAGTCAAAGGAGATTAACTGTCTCTTTCCCTGCAAGTGATTGATTTTCCCTCAAAATCTTCATTTTTACTTCCACATTTTCAACAAAGCAGAAAATAACCTACCTCCATTGGTTGAAATCTCTTCAAATGCCCAAAAATAGACACAATATATAGAGACGTTTCCAAAGGTACAAAACTCTTTAGAAGGGCTAACTTATTCTCTTCTTTGGCATATATGAAAAATTATAAAAGAGAAAATAAAATTTGAGGTGTCTGGACCATTAGATGAGTTGCCTTTTACTTTTTAAGAACTATTCTTTGGAACAAAACAAACAGGATACTCAAGGCTATGAATGGATTTGCAGAGGAAACAAACAGGAAAGGAAGATGAAAGGCGTATGTACTCATTAGTCATCTAAGAAACACAAATACAAATAACAATCCCTTTATGTTTATTAGATGGATTAGAAATCTTTAAAGTGAAATAACTCATGTGCTGGCAGGGACACGGAGACAGTGCTCGAGTGCAAGGCTGGTATGAATGGACACTGTCCAGTTATTCTAGAAAGTAATTTGGCACTCCTTGGCTGAATTAAGCATATGTACACCCCAGGACCCAGCAGTTCCACTCCTGAGGTCTATCCCAGGGCAGCGTTCACACAGATCACGAAGAGGCAAACGTGAAGTGTCTCATTCATCTTTGTTGTGCTGAGAATTAGAGGAAAACTGAGCGCCCACAAATGAGGGTGGGGGTGGATGTTAGGACAAGGTGGAGAGCCCCATGGAGAACCACACAACACTTATAAGCAACAGACTAGACGCACATGTGATCAGAATCTTAAAGGTACAGTGCTACCAACTTCAATGGTGAAAGTCAAAAAAAAATTGACAATATTAAGTGTTGGCAAAGATGTGGGGCACTGAAATGGAATACGTTGCTGGTGGCAATGCAAAGTGGTACAACCACTTCAGAAAACATTGGGCAATTTCTTATAGAGTTAAACATACACATCATATGATCCTACAGCGCCACTCCTAGGTGTCTGGCTAAGAGAAATGAAAACATATGCCCACACGATGATGTGTACATGAATGTTTACAGCAACATTATTTGGAATAACCCGGAAAATGGAAGCGACCCAGATATCCAACAGCTGGTGAATGGATGTGGGCTCTCGTATATCCATACTGCGGGATACTGCTGGGCAATAAAAAGGAATGAAGTATCGACAGAAAAATGCAAAAACACGGGTGATTTGGAAATGCATTATGTTAGTGAGAGAAGCCGAACACTTACATGATGCTCTAAAAAGGGCAAAACCATATAGTGGCAGAATGTAGATCAGTGGTAGCCTGGGGCAGAGGAGGAAAGGATGGGGAGCTTTTGCAGAAGGAGTTACGGGGCCGCTTAAGGATGAGGAGGAAGGTGAGAGGTACTGTTCTATGTTTTAAACTCTTTTTTTTTTTTTAAGATTTTATTCATTTATTTGACACACAAAGAGATCACAATTAGGCAGAGTGGCAGGCAGGGGTGGGGGGGGCAGGCTGCGTGCTGAGCAGAGAGCCTGACGCGATGCAGGGCTCCACTCCACCCCAGGACCCCGAGACCGTGACCGTGACCTGAGCCAAAGGCAGAGGCTTTGGCCCACTGAGCCACCCAGGCTCCCAATATATTTTGATTATAGTGGAGGTTGCTGGATAGTGTCCTGTTTCCAAAATTCATCAAATGGAACACCTAAAATGGATGGATTTTAATTTATGTAAATAATGCCTGCTTTAAAAATGAAAACAAAAGCATAGTTCTGAATTTAAAAAAGAAAAGCTGTATGCCACAATACTGTTGACATAAATTCAAACAGAACTCTACACAGCGCTTTGCACATAAAATACATAGTTTGTAAGAACATATGCTGATAGAAAAAATATACAACACTGTGAATGTACTAAGTGTTACTAAACCGCATACCTTAAATGGCAAACTTTACTTATGTGAATTTAACTTTATCTTTTTAATTTTTAAAAATGCAAAAATTTTGGGCGCCTGAGTGGCTCAGTTGGTTGGGCAACTGCCTTTGGCTCAGGTCATGATCCCGGAGTCCCGGGATCGAGTCCCATATCGGACTCCCGGCTCTGCGGGAAGTCTGCTTCTCCCTCTGACCTTCTCCCCTCTCATTCTCAGTCTCTCTCTCTAATAAATAAATAAATAAATCTTTTTTAAAAAATGCAAAAATTTTATTTATGACTCTCATCATAGTGTTTAAAAAGCTATGCAATAAAAAAATCCAATAGCAGAAGATACATATTAACAAAGAGGGGCGCCTGGGTGGCTCAGTGGGTTGGGGCCTCTGCCTTCGGCTCAGGTCATGATCTCGGGGTGCTGGGATCGAGCCCCACATCGGACTCTCTGCTCAGCAGGGAGCTGCTTCCCCCTCTTTCTGCCTGCTGCTCTGCCTGCTTGTGATCTCTCTCTGTCAAATAAATAAAATCTTTTTTAAAAAGATAAAGAATAAAGGTAACAGGGGCTCCTGGGTGGCTCAGTCGGTTGAGCATCTGCCTTCGGCTTAGGTCATGATCCCGGGGTCCTGGGATCGAGCCCCGCATCGGGCTCCTTCCTCAGCGGGAAGCCTGCTTCTCCCTCTCCCACTCCCACTGCTTGTGTTCCCTCTCTCACTGTTCGCTGTGTCTGTCAAATAAATAAATAAAATCTTTAAAAATAAATAAAGGTAACAAAGGGTACATAGTAATGATGAGGGAACACAAGGCAAGTTGAGGACAAAGCAAAAGCTGACCCCCTGCAGCCTTCCCCCACCCCCACTCCTGGGTGGGACCAGTGTGACATTCT
>JAPYYJ010003182.1:0-11870 GCA_028533885.1 Nasua narica | reverse complement strand
CAAGCCCACATGGGAAATTCCTTGTTGCTACTTTCTTCAGAGCTCCCTTCACATCCTTGTTCCTCAGGCTGTAGATGAGGGGATTAAGCATGGGTGTCACCATTGCATAGAACACAGACACCAGTTTTTTCTGTTCTTTGGAAGACTTTGGTGTCATGTAGGTGACAATTGCTGACCCATAAAAAAGGATGACCACCAGGAGGTGGGAGCCACAGGTAGAGAATGCCTTGAGTCTCCTCACAGCTGACTTCATCCTCACCACAGTCAGTATGATGTGACTATAGGACACTAGAATTAGGGAAACAGGTATGAGGAGAATCACGACACCCATGAGGAAAATGGCCATCTCTGAAGTGCGGGTGTCTGTGGATGCCAGGATCAACAGTGCAGGGGCCTCACAGAAGAAATGAGCAATACTATTGCTGCCTCGGTAGGGTAGCCTTAGTATAAAAGTGGTATCCACCACAGACACCAGAATGCCGCTGGTCCATGATCCTGCAGCCAGCTGGACACACACTCTCCAAGTCATGATGCTAGGGTAATGCAGAGGGTTGCAGATGGCCACATACCGATCATAGGACATGACTGCCAGAAAGGCACACTGTGTGCACCCAAAAATGAGGAAGAGTAGAAGCTGAGCTGCACAACGTATGAAGGAAATGACCTTCTTCCTGGATAGCAGGTGGACTAGGGCCTGAGGAATGATGTTGGTAGAAAAACAGAGGTCGGCCAGAGATAAGTTGCAGAGGAAAAAATACATGGGTGTGTGAAGGCGGGAATCAACCTGAACAAGGCACATGAGAAGCAGATTTGCAAGCACCGTGATCAGGTAGACACCCAGGAATAAAATAAATAGAAGCTTCTGGGTGTGGGGGTCATCAGAGAGTCCCAGAAGAAGGAATTCGGTCACCTGTGTCTGATTTGTTTGTCTCATAGTTTGTCTTTTTTGTCAGTAAGGAGTCACCTCATGCCAAACATAGGTCCATATAACCTCCAAAATTATATAAAGTAGATTTGGAAGTCTTTGGAATTGCTCTCAGTCACTACCAACCATTCTAAGAATCCCCTTTATATAGAAGAGGATTGTGCTGCTTTCATTGGAATTTTCGGTGTTGTAAAACTTAATACCTTTAGGATGTGCATTCATTTTTAGTGTCATCTGCAAATTGTAGAGTAGATCAAAAGAATCATCGTCTTTATTCTGAATATGAAACTTCTAATAATAAAAAAAAGCTTGAATTAATCTATAAAGCACGGCACTTAATTTCACTTTATTATCAACTAAAACTTTTTTTTAAGATTTTATTTATTTGACAGAGATAAATCACAAGTAGGCAGAGAGGCAGGCAGAGAGAGAGGAGGAAGCAGGCTCCCTGCTGAGCAGAGAGCCCAATGCGGGGCTTGATCCCAGGACCCTGAGATCATGAGTTGAACTGAAGGCTGAGGCTTTAACCTTCTGGGCCACCCAGGTACCCCTCAACTAAAACTCTTGAATCTTATGCTGCTGTTGCCACACATCCCCTGTATTAAGATGGTGTTTGTTTCGTTTTGATGCCTTGGGCATGCAACTGTGATCTCTTCCCTGAAAAGAGGTCATTAAGGTATAAGAAATGAAAAAGAGCCAAAGTATCTTGCAGAACTGACATTTTTTTGGCGAAAACAACCTGTTTTGAAAAAGCTGGGATACTCAGGAATAACCGGATAGTATGCCATAATCTCTGGCAATCCCATCCTCAGTTTAGGCTAGAAATCTTAAACATCAGTTAATTTCCAAAATAAGAGACATACCTTCACGACTTTTCCATTTGAAGCCACCAAGTTGACTAGTTTTCCATGTGCAGACTAAACAGCACTAGTCCACCACTTCTCACCCATTATCGCTCATGCCTTGCATTATCAGTCTATTTGTTCCATGGATTAAAAACTCCCTTGAAAACTGTATCTTTTTCATTTTATTTAAAGATTTTATTTATTTGACAAAGAGCGAGAGAGCACAAGTAGGGGGAGCAGCAGAGGAAGAGGGAAAACCAGGATCCCCGCTGAGTAGGGAGCCTGATGGAGGGCTTCATCCCAGGATCCTGAGATCATGACCTGAGCCAAAGGCAGACACTTAACCTACTGAGCCACCCAGGCGCCCGTATATCTTTTTCATTTTTGTGCCTTTTTTTTAGGTATGGCATAGGGGCTTATAAGGTCGACTATCATGGATTAAATAAAAATAATTTGATCATATGGTTTTGTAGAGTTCTTTAAAAAACCTGCCACATTCTGATGTCATTATGAAGCCAACATAGGTTCTTCCTGACTTTGTTCCCCCACACAGGAAGAACAATCAACGATATTGAAGAATAAGATACCACTGAGAGAAGCCTAGATCATGGGGGTTCTGAGTTCTTCAGGGCTGAAGAAACCCCTGCACCACAAAGACCAAGACAGATGGCATTAGAAAGGTAAGAGAAGGGGCGCCTGGGTGGCTCAGTTGCTTAAGCAACTGCCTTCGGCTCAGGTCATGATCCCGGAGTCCCGGGATCGAGTCCCATATTGGACTCCCGGCTCTGCGGGAAGTCTGCTTCTCCCTCTGACCTTCTCCCCTCTCATTCTCAGTCTCTCGCTCTCTAATAAATAAATAAATAAAAATCTATTAAAAAAAAAAAGAAAGGTAAGAGAATATCAAGGAGGATACGTGTTGTGATGAGCACTAAGTGTTAGATGCAACTACTGAATCGTTGAACACTACATCACAAACAAAATATGTTGACTAACTGAACATAATAAAAATAGAAATATAAGAGATGCAACAACACAGTGACTACATTGTCCTTCCCCCAGGCCAGTGTGGGACCACGTGGGGCGGTCTCCTCTGAGCCTTCTATTCCTCTAGTAGAAAAGGAAAGCCCAGGGGAGACAATCTGCAGCACCCTAACATTGTGAGTTGCTACGGGAGCCCTTGCTCTGATCTCACGCCACAAGGACTGCAGGGGAATCAATGGGGCTCAACCACCAGGTATCTGATTGTGATAGAGAAGAGGGGAGGGACTTGCAACAACAACACATGGATTTTGGGAGACCAAATTCATACCTGCAGTGCCCAAGGACTAAACCCAACCAGCAGTTTTACTCATCTGCAGGACCAAGTCAGCGGGACACTCTGATCAGATCACAAGGTGAGGTAGAGATCTGCTTGATTCAGGTCCATAATGGGATTTTGCTGACCCTAGAGCCTGGTTTGCCCATGCCTAGCAAAGGAGCTAAATCACAACCCTACTTGCAGTGAAGAGTGTTTTCTTGCCCATTCTGACCAGAAGGACTTAAGACAAATCCTGGAAGCAGTACAACTTTTACTGTAGCACTCAAGCTGAGAGACGGTGAAGGGAGTTGATTACGCCCAGAGCAAAACCGGTATCAGTGGAACATTCCTGAGCTACACACTGGCAAGGGAGTGAATGCGCAGTAGCCTAGGCTGAGGGCAAATCCCAGCCCCTTCCAACTGGAGAGCCTTCCTGAGAAATTGAGAGTAGCCTGGAGTGGCCCATACCTTTCCATTCAGGCAAGGTAGCTAGGATGTAGCCACACCCATTGTCAAAAGTGTCTTCTGACCCCATCTGCCTGGAAGAACTGGTGAAAACTAGAAGCAGTGCAGCCCAGGGACATTGTGCAAAAAGGTGGGTGCACAGGAATGAGAGTTTGCAGAGCAAAGCCGCTGGCTCTGTTCCATCAGGAAACTTGGAGGGTGTAAAGATAATAAGGAGCTTAGCCATCTTTAGAGCTGCTCTCCCACTGTGCTCAGATAGGAAATCTAATTTGTAGCCCCATTCATCACTGAATACAGCCTTCAGCTTGTCCACCCAAAGAACCTAAGCAAAGCACACTGGAAGCTGGATAGCCCATCCACTAGCCGTGCATAGAGTGGCACTAGAGGAACAAGCACAGCTGTGGCTTCCGTTATCTGCAGAGCAAAACTGGTGACCTCATTTGACCAGGGAATTCAGTGTGTACTCTGGAGGACCGATTGGGTTCTTTAAACCATGAGTTGTACAGGCTCTTGTTGCCCTGGCAGTGCAGAGAAGCTATTTCATATACTATTATTGAATATAGTACCTAGTCCTGATTATCTAGTAAGCCTGACCAGAGAATCCAGGCAACCACAGAACCCGTCCTACAGCCTCGCTTACGTAGGGAACTGAGACAGCAGTCCTACCAAACTATTCTCAGCAAGTAGCACACCTTCATCGCATTAATAGAATGAAAGAAAAGAGTCATACGATCATCTCAGTAGACACAGAAAAAAGCATTTGACAAAATTCAACATCTATTTGTGATAAAAACTCTTAACATATTACACATAGAAGGAACATATCTCAGTACAGTAGAGGCCATGTGTGACAAGCCCAGAGTTAACATTCATACTTAATGGTGAACAGTTGAAAGCTTTTCCTCTAAGATCAGGAGCAAGACAATGGTGTCCACTCTGACCAGTCCTATTCAACATAGTACTAGAAGTCCTAGCTAGAGCAATCAGGCAGGAAAAATGAATAAAAGTTATCACAATTGGAAAAGAAGAAGCAGAAGTGTATGTCTTTGCAGATAGTATTTTGTATATAGAAAATCCCAAAGACTCAAAAAAAAACCTCTGTTATAGCTGATCAATGAATTCTGTGAAGTTGCACGATACAAAATTAATATACACAATCAGTAGCATTTCTATATGCTATCAACAAATTTCTAAAAAATCAATCCCATTTACAATAGCATCAGAAACAAAATACTTAGGAATTAATTTAAGGAGGTGAATGTTCTCTACTAAGGAAACCACAAGACATTGATGAAAGAAATCAGAGACACAAATAAATGGAAAGCTGTCCCATGTTCATGCTTAGAAGAATATGGTAAAGTGCTGATACTACCAAAAGCTATGTATATAGATTCAATGTAATTTTTATGAAGAGTGCAATGGCATTTTTTACAGAAGTAGATAAAACATTCCTAACTTTCATATGGAACCACAAAAGACTCCAAATAGCCAAAGAAATCTTGAGAAAAAAGAACAAAGCAGGGGGTGCCTGGGTGGCTCAGTGGGTTAAAGCCTCTGCCTTCGGCTCAGGCCATGATCTCAGGGTCCTGGGATCGAGCCCTGCATCGGGCTCTCTGCTCGGCAGGGAGCCTGCTTCCCTCTCTCTCTCTCTCTGTCAAATAAATAAATAAAATCTTAAAAAAAAAAAAAAAAGCATCAGTACTGACTCCATGGAAGTTTTGCTTCTGTCTCCTCTAAGTTAGGACCATGGTCTCCTTCACAGGGAATTTGACCTTGTAGTTGTGGTTGATAAGGTAGATCCACTGTGGAAAAAACCTTGGCTAGATCTCTTACAGAAGTTATAGCTCTAAGAATCTGATTGTTTGGACAAAATCAGTTGAATTTTAGACAAAATCAGTTGAATTTTAAAAGCCAAATTTATGAAGAGATTGAAATCAGTTCACTCCCAGTATACGCCAGGTTATTACTTTTGTTCACCTTGTGCCTTCTCTTTCCATCCCTTTTAATAGTCTTACCAACATTTCTTCATCTGGTGAAGGAAAAAACATCAAATTAGCATGTCAAAGCCAGTCCAAGCATCTCAGTGTTGAGGGGGAATCTGCTGCAGGTGTATTGGCTGCAGGAGTGGGCAGAGTGGAGACTGCAAGACTGAGGTCCTCTTGTCATAAGTCATCTGAGTCCAAGAGCTCAGTAAAATCTCTGAGGTCAACATCAAGGAAAAGACAGGGAAGGGAATCCCCAACACTCCCTTGTCCTTCTATTCCATCCAAAGGTCTTATTGACATCGGGACATACTAAGTCACAATAGTTCCATTTAAATGAGGATAGCAGAAGGTACTAGGAGCAGTCTCTGGAGTGGCTGAAGTGCTCAGGAGAATTCTGAATCATTAGGGTAGATCTTGAGCTGTGTTTTCTCTCAGAGGATCCAAGATAGTTATAAGGAGAGCAGAAAATATCATGCAGTTAGCACTCGCATTTCCATTTATGGTCCCATTACCAGTTCTTCTTACCTGTCTTCTTTCTTGGGAAGTGAATGGTTTCTAGGTTGCAGCCCACTTATATTACATACTCTACATATGATTTTCAAGAATTTCATCATTTGTAGAAGGTGAATATGATGTGCTCCAGATGATGATATTCTTCAGCTATTAATATTTTAACAATATTTTCATGTCTTTATTTACACACATAGTTATTTTAATAACTTGATGCTAAGTTATAGACTTAATGCCCAGAACATATAAGGAACTCCTACAAATAAGAAAAGTCAGAAAAACCCAATTTTTAAAATGGGCAGACTAGAACATGTACTTACAACATAGGAACTACAAATAGCTAATAAGCATATAAAAAAAGTACACAACATAATTAGCCACCAGAATACATAAATTAAAACCATAGCGAGGGGCACTTTGGTGGCTAGTTGGGTAGGGATCTGACTCTTGATTTTGGCTCAGGTCATCATCTCACATTTGTGGGATCAAGTCCCATGTGGGGCTTCATATTCATGGTGGAGTCCTCTTGTCCCTCTCCCTTTCCAACTACCCCTGCTTGTTCTCTCTCTCTCATAAATAAATAAATAAATAAATAATAAAATCTAAAAAAATAAAACCACATTGAAATACCACTAAGCTTCATAAAAATGGATTAAAATGACTCAGGATGTAGAACAATTTTCATTGCTCATAGGAGTATTATTTGACAATTTCAAAAGTCTGTTTGGAAGCATCTTTGAAAACTAACCTTAAGTATATGTCTTCTCTCCTATAATCCAGTCATTTCACTCCTCTGGGGTATATACCCATTATCAAGATGAGTTTTTATATCCACCAAAATATGTGCAAGCATTTTTATAATAGCCTTACTCAAAATAAGCAGAAATGGAAACAATATAAATTTGCATGGACAATAGAAAGGATAAATTGTGATACAGTTGTGAAATGGGATACTATTGATTAGTTTTAAAAGAAGTGGCTGCCTTGGGCTCAGGTCATGATCCCAGGGTCCTGGGATCAAGTCCCGCATCGGGCTCCTTGCTTGGCGGGGAGCCTGCTTCTCCCTCTATCTCTACCTGCCACTCTACCTGCTTGTACTCTCTCTCATCACAGCTTTGTAATAAAGCTTGCAATCAGGCAATGTGATGCCAGTTTTGTTTTTCTTTTTCAACATTTCCTTAGCAATTCCGGGTCTTTTCTGGTTCCATACAAATTTTAGGATTGTTTGTTCCAGCCCTTTGAAGAAAGCCGATGGAATTTTAATCGGGATGGCATTGAAAGTATAGATTGCTCTGGGCAGTGTAGACATTTTAACAATGTTTATTCTTCCGATCCATGAGCATGGAATGCTTTTCCATCTTTTTGTGTCTTCTTCAATTTCTTTCATGAGGGTTCTGTAGTTCCTCAAGTACAGATCCTTTACTTCTTTGGTTAGGTTTATTCCCAGGTATCTTATAGTTCTTGGTGCTATAGTAAATGGAATCAATTATCTAATTTCCCTTTCCATATTTTCATTGTTAGTGTATAAGAAGGCAACTGGTTTCTTTGCATTGATGTTGTATCCTGCCACATTATTGAATTGCTGTATGAGTTCTAGTAATTTGGGGGTGAAGTCTTTTGGGTTTGAATACCCAACTTTTGTTTCAACATGGATGGGACTGGAGGAGATTCTCCTGAGTGAAATAAGCCAAGCAGAGAGTGTCGATTATCATATGGTTTCGCTCACTTGTGGAGCGTAAGGAATAACATGGAGGACATTAGGAGAATGAAAGGAAAAGTGAATTGGGGGAAATCGGAGGGGGAGACAAAGATGAGAGACTGTGGACTCTGTGAAACAAGCTGAGAGGTTTGGAGGGGAGGGGGTGGGGGGTTGGCTGACCTGGTGGTGGGTACTGAGGAGGGCACATATTGCATGGAGCACTGGGTGTGGTACATAAACAATGAATCTTGGAACACTGAAAAAATTAAAAAAAAAAAAAAAAACTCCAGCTCACCGTCATCCTACATTCAGTTCAGAAGCTGAGTGCTTCCAAATTTGAGTATGTTTTCTAAATTTCCAGCCCCCACTAGTGAGTTTGCCCTCCGCATGCTGGAGAAAATGTTTTGATTGAGATGTGGTGTTATGAAGCTACGAAGACTACTTGAAGTCTTGATGGTGTCCAAGACTAAAGGAGAATACTGATCACCTTTGTCCTTAATCCTTGCCCAGCTAACTCAACAATGGAGGGTGGCTAGAGGCTGGTTAGAATTGAAGGCATTTAGAAAATACTTGCAGCATCAAGTGCTAGAGGGATGGATATGATGTCACTTTTGGTTTGATAGAAAGCCATCAGATCAGTAAATGAGGCTAGAGGCAACAGTGTTTAAGGTATGGATAGTAGAGCCCGGGGATTGGAGTCTCACCGTGGTTCCCCTTCCTTGTCCGGGGACTAGACACACTGAGGACAATGTGGCTATAGCAGATGGTCATGGCAATCAGTGGCAGTAGAAAGAAGTAGTAGAAGGTTAAGAGGTTATAGATGATCTCTTGCCATGGAGCCTTGAAACTGCCTTTGGTGACACACTGAGTGAAGGAGATTGGGCCAGCTTAGCGGATGGTATGGAGTAGGAACAGCTGGAGTAGAGTTTGAGGACCTTCACCCTCCTCACCAGTCACACTATCCCAATTCATCCTTAATTCTCCAGAGCTGGGTATTGCTGAGTTCATTGGTAGGTCCATATTTAAAAGGTTAAAAACTTGAGAATCTCTATCTTCCCCTTATGCTACGGAGCTAATCATTGTTTGTTAAATCCTGGGACTTAAAGAATCTTGCCTTCTCAAGTACTGCTCTAACATAGAACTTTGTGAAAGGATAGTTCTGCCAGCTCACCAACATTTTTAGCTGAAATGATTTTTCTGATGTCTCTAATTCTGTGGAAAGAGAAATTTTGTATAAAATGGGTGCTGCTAAAATTGCAGGCCGTTTTGCAGCCACTCTGTGAAGTGAGCTCTAGTAATAGTCTTATGTACAATAATTCTAACAGTGAAACGATGTTTAGTAATAAAACTTAACTTTTTCCAAAAAAAAAAATAAGAAAGAAAAGAAAAAGAAATAGAACCTCTTCCTTTTCTTTTTTTTTTTTCTTTGAACCTCTTCCTTTTCTACTGGCAATATTGCCAAGCCACAAAAATAAAAGCCAGGTGACATTGTGGAGGGAAAAAAATAAAAGTGACTGAAAAGCGGAACAGAATTGAGAGCTCGGCACATACACTCGGTGTTATGTGCTGCTGATGAATTATTGAACACTGCATCAGAAACTAATGATGTACTATATATTGGCTAATTGAGTTTATATTTAAAAAAAGAATTGAGAGCTCTTAGACATATGTGAAATTTAATGTACAACAGGGTTATTCCAAAAATCATTTGGAAGAGGACAAATAGTGCAGTAAAAGGTATTGATAATACTATTTTACTGCCAAGAGAAAAATAAAATGAGATTTCTGCCTAACATGACACAAAAAGAGAGACTCTAAATGGGCTAAATAACTAAGAGTTAAAATAGAACAATGACATTATAAGGAGAAAACACAAGAGAATATCTTTTGACCTACAGCAAGGAACCTTCAAAACAGGCCATAATGAAAAACTTGATGAATTTCATTTCCTCAAAATCTGGGATTTGTCTTCAATTGATGAGAAAATGAATGAGATATTTGCACTATGTGAAACAAATAAGAAAGAAATTAATATCAGAAATTCATAATACTAAAAACCGAGAAGAAAAGGAAGAAACCCCCAATAGGAAAAACAAAACAAAACAAACAGAAGATATACAAGGGAATTCCCAGAAATTAACTTCAAAGGGCTGCTAAAACAGAAAGCAATACTCAAATTCATTAGTATCGAAAGGTATACAAACTAAAACAACAAAGAGATTATCTATTTACCCCTATTAGGCATGCAGAAATTAGAAAGTCAGATATCGTAAAGTGTTGGCAAACGTAGAAAAGAGAGGAACACTCACTTACATTTGGGAAAATGTAGAGAGATATAGCCACTCGGGAAAGGAACCTGTTATTACTGGGTCACCTTATGCCTGTGCAAAGGAAATAGTCACATCACAGAAAAAGGAAATGAAAATGACCAATAAACATATAAAATTATACTCATCCTCAAGTATAATTAAAGTATCCTATAATAAATTAACAGTGAGATACCATTTTTTTAAACCTAGTGGTTTTTAAAATTAATTTATTTTATTTTTTCAGTGTTCCAAGATTCCTTGTTCATGTACCACACCCAGTGCTCCACTTTGTTGCTTAGAGTCCACAGTCTCTCTTGGTTCATCTCCCCCTAAACAATCATTTATTTGTTTTTTTAAAGATTATATTTATTTATTAGAGAGAGAGAGAGATTGAGAATAAGAGGGGAGAAGGTCAGAGGGAGAAGCAGACTTCCCGCAGAGCCGGGAGTACGATATGGGATTCGATCCTGGGACTCCGGGATCATGACCTGAGCCAAAGGCAGTCACTTAACCAACTGAGCCACCCAGGCGCCCAACAATCATTTATTTTTAATGAGTTAGATTTATAGGTGCTGTGAAATCAAAACTAAACTATAAATAATATGCAACTCAAACCACAAAAATAAAATTCAAATTACTAAATTTGAAAAAATTCAAATTACTAGCATTGTCTTTAGGTGATAAATGATGTATTGCAGAAACTGAATTGCCACTTGAAATATGATTGGGGAATTAACAATTTCAGGGCATTTCCTTGAATCCCACATGGCTATATTACCAGCTGATAGCCTGTTCTTCCACTTGCTTTCTCTTACATTTTTTGACCTTCAGATGATATGAATGCATCATTTGGATCTAAAATTTACCTTTGAGAAATGTTTTACTAGCTCAAGAAACCTATAGGAGTAGTTCCATTTTCATTTCCATTTTCATGTGGCCAGTCCAAAGTCTTAATAGTTTAAAAGTCTCCTTTTATAAGACTGTCCTTTGTGAATTATTCCCACAAAAGAAAAGCTTGGACTTTATGTCCAGTAAATTAAAAACTTAATATAAGAGCCCACCCAGAACCCCTGCTATTGTGCTGATAGTAAGACCATGCTAACCAAATTCAACTCCACCACTTAAAGTGATCATATGGCACCAAAACTACCGCAAACCAAAATGAAAGCACAAGGCCTAGAACGCAGCCATAGTACTCAGAAAGTTGGCATCCAGACAATCCAATATCTGCTTATTTTCACTTCTATTTAATCACCATATAAATGAAAACACACGTTTGATAGCTTGTGAACCCCTGAGAATGTATCTGCTGAGCTGTTTGGAATGATAAGGGTGTAAGGTTTGGAACAGGGGTGTTAGTATGAGTTGGAGACTTTAGCCTGTGACCTCAAATACAACACCAGGTGCCTTAGGATGTCTCAGAGGATGGAAAGGTAATAAACTTGAGGGCTTTCAAAGCTCCAGAGAATGCCCTGTTTATGTACTCTCAGGACCTCACCTCTAAATATATCCTTGAAGGAAAAATGCTCTGTTCAGAACTGGGACCTAGGAGAATTGGAGTTTGTACTTGAACGAAGAAAGGCAGAAAGGCTGGGGGTAGAGTCAGACTCCTAGGGAAGACTCTAGCCCAGGCCCCGGGAGGCGTTGCTTAGGAGCCAACCCACAGTGGGTGGTGTCCTTGGAGACTGGATCTGCAGGCTACAGAAATCATCCCCTCCCACACTTGATCCTCGATTCCTTCACCAATGACCCCGTAGCCCAGTTTCTGCCTCCTCTCTGTCCTCAGGTGAGAGTGGACAAGCTGTTGATGGGTCTCAGTCTGTAGGAATCATCAG
>JAPYYJ010003181.1:0-11871 GCA_028533885.1 Nasua narica | reverse complement strand
GCAAGACATGAAAGTGAGGAATCAGGGAGAGAGACAGCCCCCTACCACCACTTCCACCTGCCACCAAAGCTCCAGAGAGCAAGGTGGAGGCACACGCAGGAGCAACACTCCAGCTCGGACCTCATAATTCAGATTTCATCCACGTGACCAGTCGACGACTGCGTCGTCTGAGACTGGAGGAATTTAGAGCTAAAAGGAACTTCAAGTAACACTGAGTCACCATCCCCTCTCCCTCCCACCCCCACCCACTGCCAGCTGTCCCGGCCACGCCCCCCGCCCCCCAACCGCGTCGGGATGTCACTGGGCTCGGTGCAGAGGGGCTCCAGCTCAGGACCTCCTCTCGCGTGGATTCCGGTGTGAACCTCATGTAGGACAACGAGGCTCTTTCAAATGCTGTGGTTCCAACTGTTTTTCTCTTTCTCCGCTCTGCGGGAGAGGGAGAACAGCTTTCACCTTAAATCTGTAGGTGTAACATGCTTTTACAAGATATACACCCATTGTTAAAAGTGGTTATCTCCACGACAGGAGACGGCGGAAGAATTCCTTTTTTTTCATTGTTGCGTTTCTTTTAAAACCCTGATATATTATTTCTGCCCTCTCCTGCAATAAAAACACGGTATTGTGAAAGCTCCTCACGGAGCATGATTTAATTGCCTCTCGTCTCCAGGCTAAACCCTTGCAGTTTTATCCAGAGGTGGACAACCAAGTCGAGGGTGACGCAAAGGAGAAGGGAGACGTGCAAGGCAGTGCAGGTGACCGAGGCGAGCTGCTGAGAGCACGCCGGGCCGAAAGGCTTCCACACCCCACGCTGGGCTGCGCGCCACCAGCCCGCCACCTCTCCCCGCGAGCACGTTTCTCATCCCGTGTAGCCTGGTTTTTCAAGCTTTCCAAATGAGTACGTAGAGCCCCAAACCAAACATCTTTGGTTTTGGCCGTCCAGAGACGTGCCATTATCTGCTGTGTCAACAGCAATCTTGGTCTCGGGCCAGACGCTCTCCAGCACACAGGATTTACACCCACAGAGACCCATCGGTCCCCAAGTCCTAGGAGAGGCTACAGGGGCCCAGCAAAGATCCCAGGAAAATGGGGCTCACAGACTTTACTCTGCGCTGGCCTTGGTGCCATGGCAACGGGGAACCCCCTCCCGAGCAGATGCCCCCGTCACGCGGAGCCTCTTCTGGCCGAGCGGGCCACCTCACCAAGCGGGCTTGCGTCCGTCCCACTGTCTCCAAGTCACACTGGTAACTATTTACGTGAGTCAAAATCCACCCGGAGGCGGCAGATGGCCGGGCTGGGCTGAGGCGTGGGGAGAAAGCGGGCTGGTCGGGCTGAGTCAGAGGAGGGGCTGGAGCCAGCTCCTCAGTGGGCACTGACGAGGGAGGACATGGCGCCCACTACTGCTTGTTCTTCTGCACGGCCAGGAGGCTGAGAAACGATGAGGTGTGAACACGGCTGAAGCGATCCCAGGCTGGTCCCTAGAGCCTGAGATAAAATGGCACTGGACAGGCCCGTCCCACTCCTATGGGGTAAGTGACAGAAGCTTGTAGGCTCAGGTATCTGCCGGCACCCCTGGCCACGCTCTGGGATCTTTGTCACCGTCCGTGGTGAGCGATGCCGGGCAGAGCCAGTAGAGACGCCCCAAGGGGCCAAGACAAGCGGTTCCAAAGCACTAAGTTTCAAACCTCAACCAAGAGGAGTAGAATGACCAGGGGGCTCCTGCATTTTTGTCATCTTTACCCCCCACGGGGTGCAGGGCTTGGCACACAGCAGGCAACCAGAGGCATATGTTGGGACAAACTGAAAGTGTGTGACGCAAGTCCAACAAAGTGACCTTTGCCTGTGACTGGGTTTGGAGCATGTTTATTTTTTTAAGGCAGGATGTTGGCTATAGAACATTTTGTGAGCCATCCTGAGCCCTGACAGCACCGGCGAAATCCTGACGTCGTTAGTGTGGGTGGACAATGGGTGTTTCATTTCCTGCTTCAGAATTCTTTCAGTCGTAAGACCCTCGGTGTCTCCCAGGCCTGCGCCAAAGTGGGAACGCAAATGACCCTCATGCGTGCCCATGTGGATGGCAGCTCTCGAGTGCCAAATGGAGAGGATTTAGACCTGGAATTGTTTTCTTCCTCCACTTCTCTGGCTTTCCGCTCACCAGGGAGGTTGTGGATGGTGCTGATCTGTGGTGATGGACAACGCTGATGGACAGGCCTCGAGCCCCATCAGCATCAGCCCCAATAATCTGGAGTTCAAACTGGGCCAAAGGCACACACGCTCCCAGGCTCCCTAGTGCGCTTGGCCATTAGCACTGGGCACTAGAGATTTCGAGGGAATCATAAGAAGGTAAAGCTCTTAAGAAGGTATGGGCCAGAAGAGTCACACAAATGGATTATCAGAAAGAATACATTTTCTGTCTCCACGTTTATTGGGAACCTCAAAGAAAACGAACAGAGATTGACTGACCCACCAAAACAATTCCTGATGCAGAGTCACGATATGCTTGGGAATTCTGGATGGTGAAGGGATGGACTGAGACTCAGCAAGCTAGCCCATAGTCAAAGGCATCAGGGTTGTTCTGAAAATAAAGATTCAAGAAGCCCAAGAAAATGTTCTTATCTATGAGAAGAGCGCACACCGTGGGGTCCTGCTTCATGGCCGCTGTCCAAAGCCGTAGTGCTGGCGTGTGGTTCAAACAGCTGCAGGACAGGAAAGAAGCGTTAGCTCGTCTGGAAGGGAGGCCATCGGGAAACGTGGCAGGCGCGGCTTTTTAGATTCACAAGACACAAAAGACTGGTTTGTCAGGGCCATAAACTTATCTTAGCTACCTTATCGTCAACTGATCGTGACCATATACTGGAGGAAAATCTTATTTTGGGAACAGCTGTGTGTGTTTTGAATCACACAGGTTGTTGTTGCTTTTAACAACACTGTTAAAATACCTGCGGACTGACTGCTCTGGGGAAATAAAGTGTATGCGCTTCACTGTTTACCCAAAAAAAGACGAGCCCGGCATTCTTAGATTTTACTGCAGGGAGTCTGAAAAAAGTAAAGACAAGTAGTTTCCAAAAACACTTTTTAAAAAGTCAGCAAAACCATCACCAAACCTTGAAATACTGGAGCTGACTAAGCCCTTTCCAAGACGGGTGAGGAAGTGGAGGTCTAGGATATACATGTGACGTGCTCGAGACAGTACAACTGGTTAGTGGAAAATCCAGGAGGGGAGGCTTCCCGGGCCATGGCTCAGTCCTCCGTTCCCAGAGGAGACAGCTTTTGGTCATGTTTATGTTGACACATAGTTTAAAAGATCTAAATATGTTCTATCTGGGGACACCTGGGTGGCTCAGTCGGTTAAGCATCTGCCTTCAGCTCAGGTCATGATCCCCGGGTCCCGGGACTGAGTCCCATGTCAGGCTCCTTGCTCAGCGAGGAGCCTGCTTCCCCCTCTGCTTGTGCGCTTGCTCTCTCTCTCTGACAAATAAATAAAATCTTAAAAATAAATAAATATGTTCTATCTGACCTTCCATCAGAGACAGCCAAAGTGGGAGGTGCAGGAGAACGTTGCTGGGTGGGTTCGAGCCCACACATTGTGAGGATACACATGTAGCTCTGCCTCGGTGGGACTCGGTTCCCCAACCAGTTCCCCAGTGCCAAAATTGTCTGGCCGCCACCCTGTGACTGGCTGGCAGTAGAGCAGGTGCCCACCCAAGTTCAGCGTCTCCGAGCATCATGGGAACAAAGCACGTGTTCTGCCTGGGGACCCTACACGGTCTCTCTGAGTCCACCGGGGAATTTCTTCTACTTTAAACATCCCTACATTTCCATGGTAAATGGCTGGCCATTCTGTTTGCTACCCCATGCAACCCCACAGCCAAAGGTCTTACTCGGCGATTCCATACACATCCAGCCGCTCAAACCAGGGCCAAAAGAGGTAATCAATCATGGATATACAGTCTCCACCAAAGAAGATGGTGTTCTGATAGCCAAGAATCTAAAAGTTTAAACAGAACAAAAGCAAATTAATTTACTTACCTGCTGACATATTTATAGACGCTAAATCAAATTGATTGATTCAAATTGATTCCCAAAGAAGGAAAACCAAGGCTCTGATTCTCCTTCCAATCTGTTACACAATGCGTCTGCCCTTTTCCTGAGGTTTCTTCTACTTCCTTTAGGGCCAAACTCCCAGCCACACTCAGCCCTTCCCCACCTTTCAACACTGGAACAATGAAGTGGCTCATCTGACTAGGGAATCTGGAGGAAAACCCAGACAGAGGGAGCGAAGCCCCGAACTCTTAGCCTGGAACAGTTTCCTCAGAGTACTCAGCTTTCCGTGGAGGAGCTTGGTCCCTAGAGACGGGCCCTGCCCCACACCAGCCCATGACTGAAAGGGCGGGGACCTCATTAGAAACCCTGCTCGCTGCAGTGGTGATCCCCATTCTCCAAGACCCACTTTATCCCTAATTAAGGGGATAATACCATGATCTCCATATGTCTTCCTCTCTGTAGACTTACTTCTTGATTCAAAATGAATGCAGGAAAGAGCAAATACTATTTAGTGGATTCCCTCAAATTTCAACACTGTCTGTATATCATATTTTCTTTTTTTATTTGAGCTCCTCGAACTTCACACTTTTTTGGCCACTCAACACTATCACCTTTTTTACATGAAAGCAGAACTTCTCATTTCCAAATGGGACAAATTTACACAAATAGACCATAAAGCAAACAGATAAACTCTTAACAGCCAAAACACAGTAAAAAAAAAAAAAAAAAAAAAAAGTAGTTGAGAATTTTAAAAGCAAAAATGCTTAGTAGAGGTTATTGTTGAGCCAGGTCTTTCCAAAGAGAAAAGTACGGTGCCAACTACCAAATTAAATCAAGCCAACAACACTCTTTGACCCATATAACTCATCAACTACATACTTCCCTATAGCTATAGAGCCAGAATCCTATATCCTTTATCTGGATTTCTATATTCCTATCTCTATCATCAGGCTTGATTGTTCCTACTCCAACGTATGGACTCTCCAATGTAGTCTACAGCTGTAGGTAAGAACGTCAACTCAGGGGCAGGCAGACCTGGTCCTATGCTAGGCTCCACCTCCTATTCAATATGGAATCCTACGCAACTTACCTACATACCACCCTCCTCCAAGCCTCAGTTTTCTCATCTGTAAGATGGTAGTAAGTTAGTGCCCACTTCAGAGGTTATGGTGAGGAGTGACCTAATTATGCATGAATAAACAAAAGCTCTTATGATCAGAAAACACAGAGACGTCCAAAGCTCACATCTACAGAGAGCAGACGCATCTCTGACAGGGAAGACCAATGGGCTGCCCACCTGCCACCCTTCTCAGAGGAGAAAGTAAATCTTGTTGCCCTCAAGTCCAAGTTCTTATCCCCAATCTGGCATGGAGGAGTTCCTGTGACTAGTGTCCTGGAAGTCTGAAAAATGTTAGGTAGCATCACTTTGTTCAAGAAAACTAACAGGATGGACGAAACCAGCAGGATCTGGCCAATGAAAACTCAAAACAGAGGCTATTTTAAGGCATAAGGAAAACAGATCTGACTTACAGCAGAAAGGAAAAATCGTTCAGTTTTTATGAATCCCAGAGAGTATCAAATCTTCTTTATGTTCACAAATGGATAATAATTATGCAAACTTTTACCATTGGCTTCGGAAAGTATACCTTCCAGCTTATTATTGGCTTTCATGGCACAAATCAGAACGAAATCTAAATCCGTTAACCCTGCAACAAGTGTAGCTCTTCTGTGTATAGAGCAGCGGTGCTTGAGAAAGTCCTTGTCAAAACACATCATATATAGACATTTACCGGAACTCATGATGGGTCCCTTTGGTAAAGTGATATTTTGAAAGTGAATAACTGCTTAGTAATTGATATTTATTAGTATAGATGTTTAAGCTTTTTATTTTCTCAAAGTAGGAGTATGTCTTTAATATACAGGTTATAGATACAATTAATTCTCATATAAACACTCAAAGTAATTCAAGCACCATTAAAGTACATGGTATGACAAAAAGTCAAGATGAGCACATGGATGGAATAGATGAGGCATCACTTATCCTCTGCCAGCCTTTGCCACCCCCAAAACACATATTCACATTCCCTCAGACTTTCATCATTTTTTAAAGGTTTTATTTATTTGAGAAAGAAAAAGTGAGGGAGCACAAACAGAGGGGGAGGGGCAGAGGGGAGGGACAAGCAGACTCCCCTGAGCAGGGAGCCCAATGCAAGCTCGATCCCAGGATCATGACCTGAGTCAAAGGCAGACGCTTAATCCACTGAGCCACCCAGGCGCCCCTCTTGAAATCTTTAAGCACCTCAGGGGGAACGTTCCCTTCCATGTGAACCTGATACCCTTCCAGACATGCGCAGTGGCCTTTCCACTGAGAATCACAGAACATCAGCATGGGAGGGGAACACTGGAACTCTTCTGGTGGGAACCCCCTCCCATTTTACCATGTATTTACATCATGCTCAGTACACAAGGAATTAAGAGATGCAGTGTGAAACAAAAAATGTGTACCATAATATATTAAACATGGAAAATAACAAAACGCTAAGATCAGAGAAAACAAAAGTTAGGACAGAAGGTCAAAACAAGGAAGGAAAATGACATCAAGATTATCAAGCCTGGGGTCCTGCAGAGTTCCTTAAATAAAGCTTTCAGTTTGATTTGAGTTTCCTGACAGCGGAGGGGGAGAGGAAACCATGCTGGTGAGCAGAAATTGATTCTTGCCTCTCCCATGGAAGCACAAAAGGACTCTCACTTTTCAGGAGAGGAAACATTCCCAGAGACTTAAAGGAGCTCTCTGGGTATCGCTCAGACATAAGCTAAGACAAAAACAGCATTCTATTTCCAGACTAGAGCCAGCCCTTGTGTCGCTGAACTTCAGATACGTAAGTATAGAACACTAAGCACAGCAGCTTTGCCAAGTCTCTTCTGAATTCTATGTTCTTTCAATTTAAGTATCAGCAAAAACTTTAGAATCAGCAAACTCTGAAAACCTCTGGCTTCCCTGTGAGAACTCCCTCCGCAGTCCCATTTTCTCTCTCTCTGACTTTGCCAGAACACCTACGCCACTGGGACACAAGACACAATCATGGTAAAAAAAAAAGAAAAAGAAAAAGAAAAGAAAAAAGGAAAAGGAAAAGAAGAGGAAAAAAGAAAAGAAAAGAAAAAAGAAAGAAAAGCAAAGAAAAGAAAAGAAAAAAGAAAAGAAACCTTACCAAATTCTCCCCTGGGAGATGCCTGTAAGGATGCCTTAAGGGCTCAGTCTGTAGAGCACACAACTCTTCATCTTGGGGGTTGTGAGTTCAAGCCCCACGTTGTGCGCAAAGATTACTAAAACTCAAATTTTTACAAAATTCTCTCCTTCTTCTATTCCATTGATAAGAACGTCTTCAGGTAACTTTAGTGAAATAGTTCTCCTGTGTTCTCAGTTTAAACTCAGTCGCTTGCTTACAGCCAATTAGCTCCTCTGACAGATTTCAGGATTTTTAGGATAAATAGTAAAATAAGACAGTAGGATTTCCTGTCCCTGGGCGTGGGGACAGGAACCCCTAGACTTCTTCGAGGGCCTCTCGGGCTCCCCCGAGAGGACCCAAAGGAGGTTTGCGCGAGAGAGCGGATGGAAGGAAGAAGCGCGTCGGGCTCCCCCTTGTGGCCATCTGTGGTGAGGCTCCCGGGCCGTGGCTCCCCCAGGAGGTTCACCAAGGAAGGAGGTAAGAGAAATCTGTAAGGTTTTGGAGAGAGAAGCAGCAAGATCATAAAGAGAAGCAAATCCCAGCCTTGTTCACACAAAGCATTCTAAAAAGCTTCCTTCTACAGTCTTGGGTAGTGAAGCTTGGGATCAGCTTCACTAACTGTGCTTAACCTTGAGAGGTTGCTGTCCCACGCCACTTGTCATTGCCTCCGAGGAGGACAGACAGCCCAGTGGCTGCTGTCCTTGCTGGGAGAGAACAAAGAGATTTTTTTTCTTGATGGAAAGGGTTCCTAAGAAGCAGAACTCACCCCCCCCTGCCCCCACAGGACACTAAACCACCCGCCCACACATGAGCAAGACAGGCCCCTTTCTCCAGAAGCAGCAGAAAAGTACTCAACTCCAGGGCAGAAACCCCGAGTCCATGAAAGATAAGAGAGGCCTCTCCAGATTTCGAATTTCAGGTCCCTGTTATACGGAATGAAGCTTAAGTTGAGCTAATGAGAATGAAGCGATTACCTGTAAAATGAACCAATGGTACAGAAACAAACTTGGAGTGCATATAAAACATTTCTCCTCTGGAAAGAAGCCTCTGACGTAGGCTCTGGGGCAGAACACGCCCCTCCTGCTCCTCTTCAGGTATGACCTGGGGTCCCTTACGAAGATTCAGAATGCAATCTGTCAACATTTGGGGATTCAAGGACCATCCTGAAGGTTCTATGCTGCAATCCTTTTAATGAACTTAACCTCTTTTGTCATGTATGTCATGTACCCATGTCATGTATGTGTACCATAGCGCGGGAAGCTAGGAGGCCAACACTTGACAGGTTAATACCTTTAAAGTGATGGATGGTGGAGGAAAATATAAAGGAATGTTTTCCATTTCCCCTAAAGGGGAAGATGACTTCTTTCTCATAAAAGCTGTGGAAGAAATCACAACAGGAGAGAAGTACATAGCACAATATTGTTAAACGTATTTCTATTATATACAAAAAAGATAAGCCAGACTAAAAGTTAAAAACAAAAGAAAACAAACAAAAAACACGTGTTTTTGAAAAAACAGCCAAATAACCTTTATATATAAGGAGCTCATTAAGAGGAACTTTTACAAACCAACAAGGAAAATCAGGAAGATCAGGAAGATCTTAATAGACAGAAGACAGACCATTTTCACAAACAAAACACACAAAGATGGCATACTTTGGGGGGAAATCTTCTAGTTCACTAGCAATCAAAGGAATACAAATTAAGTCCACAATAAAAAAAAAAAACAAAAAACTATTGCTTATCTCCAAAGCAGGCAAATATCTTCTTTAATGAAATCTCCCCACAGTGAAAGGGGAAGTGCAAAGAGAATTTTTATGTACTGCTGGTGGGGGGCAAACAACACAAGTCTTTGGGGAAGCAATTTAACAACACACAGCTCAAGCCTCTAAATGTTCATATCCTCTGGTAATTCCATTCCTGGAAGTCTGACCCAAGGACATTCTCAAAGAGAGAAACAGACTGCTGTTTCTTGCACCACCATTCACAATAGTAAACGACTAGAAACAATTTAAATATTCCTGATGGGGGTGCTAGATAAATAACTCCAGTTTATACACATGGCAAATGATATAGAATGAAAGTGATTTTTTTCTATTTTTAAAGATGGCACACATAATTCAGAAATACATTCTCATTATTTTAAAAAACTCAAATGATAGAAAGTAGTTTAAATGGCGAAGACCTGCTCTTCCCCATCCCTGCTTTTACCCTTTTCTTTCTTATTCCAGTACTAATCCCTTTCCCAGTAGCAGTCTCTATTAGGAGTGTGATGTGTATCTCTCTAGGCATTTCTCTGGGCATTTGTTTACACGTATTTGTACACATACGTACATTTGTTTTCTTCTACAAAAATGGGATCACGCCATCTGTATTACTGTGTAATTCACTTAAATATTTCTAGGCAATCTTTTCATGTCAGTGCACATGGATCTACTTCATTTCATTCATTTTTAACTGCTGTACAAAATTCCACAAGATGAACATAATTTATCTAATCATTCCCTGTCTAATGTACATTAAGGTTTATAATTTTTCACTCTCATAAATAATGCTTCTCTGATAAATGCTCTTAATACATATAAACATTTACAGAGTTCATAAAAATATGGGAAGATCTTTACATCATAATGGTAGCCCAGTTCTATGTACACTACCATTTGAACTACATAAACAGATAAATAGCAGAAAAGGACAGGAAATAGAAAGTCCAAAATGATACCAGTAGCCGTTTCTGGTAATCATAATCCCTGTAGTGGGATTATGATTTTTTTTGTCTGCATTTCTATATTTTTCTGTAGTTTCCAAATTCTCTCTAATGAACAAGTATTTCTTCGCAATTGGAGAAGAGTAAAATTAATCTCTAAATAATAGGAATAATTATTATTTTATTATTTACATGATGGTAGATGGTACAGTGGAAGGCTCTTAACAGAAATATAGCAAATATTAGTTTACCGAGAAAGCAGCTGTCAGAATTGGACAATGGATGAAGTTACCAAAGTCACACCAGCACTAAAACACTTAATTAGCCACTGTCTATAGGAGGTCATCAGTTCCTCAGTGTGGAAGAATGGTGGTTACAACTAAAAATGGTGTATTAGTAGACATGCCAAATCAGCTAGCAAAACCAGGAGAATTGACCACGTATGTCCGACACAAAAACCTGTACATAAATGCTCACAGCAGCATTATCTGTATTAGCCAAAAAAAGTGGAAACAACCCCAGTATCCATCAACTGATGGATAAACAAAATATAGTTTATCTATACAATGCAATACTATTCAGCCATAAAAAGGAATAAAAGATGAATCCTGAAAACATTATGTTAAATAAAAGAAGCTCATGCAAGCTAACATTGTATGTTCCCATTTATATGAAATGTCCGGAACAGGTAAATTCATAAAGACAAAAGTACATAGTGGTTGCCTATGGCTGGGAAGGTTCTGAAGAAATGGGAAGTCAATGCTAATGACTATGGGATTTCTTTTTAAGATGGTGAAATGTTCTAGAATTAACTAGTGGTGATGGTCACGGAACTATGTAAATATAAAACCACCAAACTATACACTTGAAAAGGATGAACTTGTGGTCTGTGAATTATGTCAATAAAGCTGTTATAAAAAAATAGATAGCAACAATGAATTTAGTTTGTAGACATGGTAAGTTAGTTGATAACAAGATAAATTTAGCTTATTAAGTAGTTTGCCATACACAAAAGACTACACAAAATTATTTTCAGTCAACAATTAGCCAGATATAAACTTTCCTTCCCTCCTGTCATAGTGACATCCAAAGAGAAACAACTAAGCAACATATAAGTAATTTCATTATTGAAGTTAATAAAAAGAAAGAAAAATAGCAAAATTTAACCAAGACGATATGATCTAACGGGGCACAAATGTATTCTTTCTGGAGAGGAGAAAGGTCAGATTAAAAATTAAGGTTATAGGAGAAATTTTGAATCAAGAAAATATTTAACTAGAGACGCACCTGGATGTTGTAAATACAACTCAAACAAATTTGACCCCCCCGCAAACAACCGCCTATGCAAGGCACGTAATCAAATTTGGCAACATGGGAAAGTTGGCATGGAGAGACACACAAGGCAGTTTGGGGAATGCCAAGAATTAAAAACATCAAGTGTCCTGTGGCCCCCAGAAGCCAAAGGCCTCAAGTTACTAAGCAGGTTGTCACACCCTCAGCGTTTTTCCAGAGTTCTCTAGGTTACCACCCTTCTCTTTCCCTTGTATGGAGTTCAGTGGATGACTAGCAGGGGATCAAGCAATAGCCAGAAGACAGAAGTCATTATGCACAGAAACACTGAATTAGAGCAAAATTCTGAAGCATCAGAGAAATCGGGCCAAATCCTGTCTTTTACTGCCCTTGTACCGGAGCTAAGTGCTTCCACAATGAAAACATTCAGAATGAGGGCACTGGCAAAAAGAAGGAGAAGGAGGAGGAGGAGAAGGAGGAGGAAAAACAGCAGCAGCATGGCTAAAAGGTCTGGCACATTCCAATCCACAAAGATAAAATGAAAGTGGGTTCAAAGTGCTATTCTGATATGGTTAAACCAATCACAAACGTTAAAAAAAAAAAAAGA
>JAPYYJ010003180.1:0-11871 GCA_028533885.1 Nasua narica | reverse complement strand
TGGAAAGAGGAGAGGCTTGGCTAACTGAGAGCCCCAGGTTCAGATCTCCATCTGTGGCTGAACAACTGTGTGACCTCGAAGAGCTAACTTAACCTCTCTGAGCCTCAGCTTGTTATGCAGTGGGAATGGTAGATCTTGCCATGCCTGCCTCACTGGGACCACGTGGCAATGAGAAGACAGAGGGGAGATGGGGGCCAAAGGATTATCATCTTTCCGGGGAACAGGACCGTTAACATTTAAGACCCGTGTGCCACTGTAGGAGTTATGTCTCAAAAAGAAATGTACAGACTTTTTTTTTTAAAGTGACCCAACAAATAGTCTCACAAACTTGAGCGATAATGGCAGCCATGCTCTATTACTGTGTCTCCTTGTCCTCCAAACAAACCTGTGCGGTCAGTGTCTCCAAAGGCATCGGCCCATTTGTCAGATGAGACAACTGAGGCCCAGAGATATCCACGACTTGCCCGAAGCCACCAGCCAGTTAGCCCAGCCTGGAACTCAGACCTCATCCCTCCTGGCCCCAGGTTTAAAGAAGGAGGAAGCAAACAGCATTTCCCTCCGATGTTTCCCACTTAGATTTCATTTATTCATATCATTCGTAGCTGTCCCCAGCTCTAAAAGCTAGTTGAGGCTGCTGGTCCCTTTCTCTCTGCAACTTTTAAGTAATTCTTTTCTCCAAAGACACTGCAGGGCGTAATGACGCCACGCCTCTCGCTCCCCTACATGGGGTCATAATGGGTTAGCTGCCCTCCCTCTGGCCGTCAGCTCCCTCCGAGCAGGGGGTCTGGCCCGACCAGCCTCTGCTGACCCTCAGGACGTAGCGTACCGCTGAAACAGGGCATCTGGTCTGCAAATGAAGCAATGCATTAAAAGAAGCTACTGGGGACAAGCGGGTTCCATTCCCTTGGGAACCGACCAGCGTCAGGTTGGGGTCTACAGTGGCGGTCGCAGCCCTGTGGACCTGCGCGAGGAGAACGTGATCCATAGCCTCCCGGCCCCATGTGCCCCCCTCCCCGATGCACGGGCCCGTGGCCGGAGCCCGGGGTACTCGGCTCTCTTGGCCGGGCCAGCAGCTGGGCCCATGAAACAGCTCTTTCAGCTCCGCATCTGAATGGCCATTCTATGGGCTCCTCCGAGGAACACAGGCGCCTTTTCTGTGTCACCCATCCGCTCATTAGCGGGGCCGCAGAAATGGGCCACAGGTAAGTTTTCAAGAGCAAAGATGGGTTTCTCCCCAAAAAGGGGCAGCTTTCACATTCCACAGCGAGACCAAGGGCTTAGTGGGAGGAAGTTCAGCCTATACATTGAGGAAAGAAAATAAATATTTGTGTTTTCAAAATGTGAAGAAATTTTTTCCCCCCAGGAATGAAAATCAGGAATAGTGTGTCCAGTATGAACCAGAGGAAAAAAATGCTCGTGAGTCAGATGGGCAGCCATGAAGGGCTCCCGCTGTTCCCACTCCTTGTTTTCACACACCTTGGGTTCCCAGAAGCTTAAAGCCTTTAGTGTTTCATCCGAGAGAGGCTTGGTGCTAAAGCGAGGGGCCCCGGGCAGGCGTGGTTCCAAGGCAGGAGCGCGCGCCTCCCCTCCCATGCCTGGGACTCCTCTCTTTTCCTGATCCTCGAACCTGGTTATCGTGCGCTCCACCCACCAGCCTCGCAGTCTGGCGGGTTCCACACACACCTTTACTCTTATTTATTTACTCTCTTTAATTAACTCTAAACCAACCAACCCACTTGGTGAAAAACATTCCCCTCCTCCTCCTGAGAAATGAAATTTCTCCTGAAAGCCGTGAAATCTCTGGGTTGCTGTGCGATTTATAAAGGTATGCCAATATGCCTTCAGATAAATTTGAAACTAATTAAATTTAATTTCTGCCTCCTCGCATCACCGCAAATTACCGCGCATCCCTGCCAGTGGCCTGCATGCCAGACTTTGAGGAATAACCTCCGAAGTGCAAAGCTCTGGAAACAGACACAGCCCGGGGGTGAGTCCCTGTGGCTTAAACCCCCCTGCCCCCCCCCCCACACACACACAGCTGTGTTGACTTCGAGTGGATCCCTTCACTGTTTGGTTCTTCTGCTTCACGTCTGCAAAGTTGGGACCTCGGCGCCCATGTCACAAGAGGGTTGGGAATGACACAGATGAACGCTGCATCCACGTTTCTCATTTCCGCCTTGCTTTCTTGTATCAGTTAGCAGAGAACAGGCTAAGCTGCGGTAACAAATAAGCCCTCGGATGGCTTATTAGCACAAAGGCATGTTTCTCTCTCAGGACACAGCCCGGTGCTAGACTCGCGCCGCCCTGCACAGCCTCTTCCCAAAGCCTCCTCCATCTGACTATCTCACCATTTCCAAGTCCTCTGTCTCCGGCCACGTGAATGAGACAGAGGCAGCAAGCGTCTCTCTTCACGCCCTCCGATAAGAAGTACCCACTGTCTGGCTCTGCCTATGAGCCCAGGGATAGGACGTGGGTATTCAGCGTCACCTTCCCAAGTGAAAAGAAAAGCTTCTGTTGGACTTATATCACTTCTAGGTGAAAACTCAGACGCATCCGGGCATTCAAGCCTTTTCGCAATCTGTTTCGTGCTCCCTTTCCCAGGCCATTCCAGTCTCGCTCCTGTCCCCTCTCACCCTCCCCGGCTCTGTCCCCTCTCTTCTCTGGCACTGAGCAAAGTATCCTTTTTCCTTCACTGCAGCAGATTCCACTTCAAGTTTTACTGACCGGTGGTAATGGCTCTCGCCCTGTGAGCGCGTGGGGGCCTCCTAGGAAGAGCCTCTGCCTTTTGCACTAGCACGTTGTCCCAGTCTGTGCTCAAAAAATGGTCACTCATTTCACTGTGGGGGAAACCTAAAACCTTGATGCTCGGGCTCTGGAAGAAACCCAGAGTGGATCCAGCCTGGCCACCATCAGACCCACCTGGAGACACCTGTCAAAAATAGAGTCCCCCCATGTCGGGTGCCTTCTTGGGGCGAGAGGCCCGCCCCCACGCTTAGGGGCAGCTGTGGGGCTGTCGGTGGGCTTGGATCCCACTGTCAAGCACACCACCAGAAGGAAGGAGCATTTGGAGGGGAAGCTTAGGTTTAGCGCTGGGAATCAGGGCAGAGCCGGCTGGTACCTGCCCCATGGCCCTTCGACCCACCTGTGTGTGCACCCCCAGCTGCCCTGGGCGGTTCCCACTCACACCGACGGGGAGCCGGCAGCGTGGGGGGTGCACGTCCCAGGGACAGCCCTCCGCCAGGGAGGGAGAGGGGCCGAGGGCACATAGCTTCCCCGTTCCCCGATGGAGAATTCTGGCACGGGCTCCTCGTGGTTCCTCGGAGGGTCCCCGGCAGGAGGGAACCCCAGCTGCCTGCAGAAGCCACCAATTTATCAATGCACTTCTTACTGGTTTGTATCGCTCCTTTGCCTCGATTCCCCTCTCGTTATATTTCCTGGGGCCACCGTCCAAATAAATTACTCACACCCAAGTTTTTGTCTCAAGACCTGCTTTGGGGAGAACCTTAAACAAAGCTAAGGCAAAGCTTTCCCAGGTGTGGAAGACCAAGACGAGGATGTGTTTGGGGCCCTCCTGGGGGTGGGGAAGAACAGGCCTCTGCCAGGTGGGGCAGGGGAGGAGGGGAGGCGAGAGAGATGCCAGTTCTGGACCCTGAGGCCAGCCGGGATCCACGGGCTCTGAGCAGAATCCTCACCAACCTGAATTTATGGGTTTTTCTGTTTTCTACTTCCTTTAGTTACCCACAAACCATCCATAGAGATTAGTTAAGATTTTTCAAAAGAAAAGAGATCCCCAGGGTCCAACCCTGGGGAACCCAGTGAATCGGCATCTCTGAGCTCGTCAGGGGGTCCTGATGTAACCAAACCACAGTCTCATAGCATAAACGTAAACTCTCTCTGCCTCTGAAAGCTCTTGTCCAGCCCAGGGAAGGACACGTGCCGGACGGGAGCTTGCTCTCCCCCAGCATGTCCCACCCAGCTCGGAGAGCAAGCAGGTCTCTCGTGTACCAAGTTCAGTGACCTGAAAGGTCATGGCCAGGGCCCCACTGAGTTGATTCTTCCCCAATGAAAACAGCCTCATTTCTTACCACCATCTTCCACAGCACGTGGATTTTGCTTCCTTGCCCCCCGCCAGCTCCTGGGACATTTTGATTTGTCTCCCTCCTAAAAATTTGAGCTCTGAATTTAATATTATCCTCCAGCTCACAGGACAAAATATTTCCTCCTCCATTTTCCACACCGCCTTGCCTCTATTCATGAGGCCTGAAGTCCCCACTGTCGTCCCCTCCACTTCAAAACAGAGCCCCTGGAGAACGCAGGTGTGCCACCAGTGGTCGGATCCTTCAGCATCACACTGACCGTGACCTCAGACCTTCAAGACTGTTGGCTCTGTGGCCACTTAGCAGTTTAAGGAAGGAAAAATAAATTTCTTCCAAGTTGGGAAAGAGTGGTACCTTCATTTTTCTATTGCTATGTAACGAGTTACCACAAACATTCACAAATGACAAAAATGTATGATCTCATAGTTCCTGTAGGTCAGAAGTCTGGGCACCACCAAAGTGGGCCTCATTCTTTGGGAGCTCAGGACCCTCTTTCCAGCTCATCCAGAATTCAGTTCCTTGCAGTAGTCAGACTGGATTCCCGCCTCGGCCCCCATCCTCTGCTGGCGATTAACCAGGGGCCACTCTCCGCAACTTGTCATGTGGTCTCCTCCCAGGCCCACTCAGGCTTCAGATCTCCCCCGTGCCGAGTCCCAGTCCTTCGGAGGAGCCCAGTCCCCTTTAGGGTTCACCTGATTAGGTCAGGTTCACCCAACGTCATCTCCCTTTCTTAAAGTCTACTGTGCCATGAAATATAATCTGATCGCAGGAGTGACTACCCCATCGGTTTCACGGGCTCCACCCACACTCAAGGAGAGAGAGTAACACAAGATCATTGGAGGCCATCCTAGAATTCTGCCTAGCTCAGGTGGTATAGACCCATGTAGAATGAGGGTGGGCGGGAAGTGGGGAGGAGGGCAGGAGACTGATAAGGAAGTACAGCATTCTTCAGTTTAGGGAAACTTGCTTCAGGATCAATACAGAAGGACTAGGTGCTAACTAACTAATCAAAAGGATAGCCCAGCGGTTAGTTTCATAATTCAGTCTCCATGCCCTTCCGTCTGTGGTGTCTTCAGTGATGAAGGAGGGTGGGGAAAGTGCCCCATGGAGTCTGATGACCAGCGAGCAAGGTCGGGCCTTGTCCTTGCTCGCAAAGTGACTACAGGCACCAAGGAGTATTTAGTGTCAAAGCTGTTCTCCCACAGCCTTCCTAAGGATGTCCAATGCAGAAACATTTAAACCTTTCCTCCCCCCGCCCCGAGATACCTGACGTCACCTCCTTGGGAAGAGGGGCCAGGAAGGTGCCCAGTAAGATTCCTGGCATTTCCTTTTTTCTTCCGATGTCCCACCCAAAGTGCTTGAGAATACCTTGGCTTTTCCCAAAGCACTCGGTTAGGAATTCAGCTCCACTGACTATAAAATTGCAGCAACTGGGTTAAGGTCAAGGCTGACCATATTCATGGGGCTGTAAGCTCAGAGTGGTCATCACAAGTGAGACTCCCAGGATAGAGTCACCCCCTGACATGCAGTCCCATCTCCAGGTCCTCGCCCAGGCTGTCTCTCTGCCTGGGTTGTCCCCCCAGCACATGGAACAGAGGAAGCTGCAAGGCCAGCATCCTGCCCGGTGGCCCAGCTGGACTCTGCTTATTTAGGGCCACAGCTCACTTGCCAACGCTCTCTGCCAGGTCCACTGCCTATCAGAGCGCTCTTGGTGACCAGTTAGGCAGGCTTCCTCCTGGAGCGCCAGGAAACGGGAATGTGAGCGCGGGCTCCCAGAGAGCCCATCCAGGCAGACGGTGACTAGAGACCCACAGCGGCTGCTGCTTGTACCCCCAGCAGCATCTCCAGTGCCTCCCAGAAAAATCCAAGGTGGTCCCAAGGGCAGGTTGTCATCTTCCTTTAACCTGGGGACAGCTTTTCTCGACACTTTTCATTGCAAACTGGGGACATTCTCAGGGTGCCTAAGTGAGCGTGAATCTGGTCTCCCCAAAAGTCTGAAGGGACCCCACAAAGTGGAGCACTGGCCTGTAAGCACAGGGCAAGGGTTCCTCACCTGCAAAGCGGGCATACTCATCCCCACGCCCTTGGCTGCTAAGGTGTAGTTCGGTGCCCATCCTGTCCAGGGCCCCTTGGGACACAGCAGTACCTGCGAGGCCCCTCACGTGTCCATCAGGCATCGCATGTGCTGCCTCAGTCACAAGCAGTCGGATCGGGTGGGAAGCCATCAGCTAGACGGGGCAAGGAGGCAGCGGCTTCCATCCGAGGGCACATCTAGGGTGGTCACCCACATGTCATCCCCCCACCTCCGCAGGTCCACAGATGACACTCACATCCCAACCTCCCTCCTTCCTCTACCTCCTGACCTCCAGACCTATAGACATAGCTGCGACCTGAGCTCCCGCCTCATGTGTCCCCTCAAGGAGCACAAACGCAAACAAAACCCAAAGTGTCCTCTTTTGCTCCCTGTCTTGTGATCTCAGCTCAAAGCTGGCACCGCCTTCTCCAATGCTCTCCAGATGTGGTACCAGCCTTGACCTTCCCTCTTCCTCACTTCTTTGTCCTGGCCCTTTCGTCCTGCTTCCCAAATGCCTCTTGAATCCACCCAGCCCCACGGCCGCTGCCTGAGTTCAGGCCCCCAATGTCCCTCCCCTGGACCACGCCCCCCATCCATCTCCTGTCTGGGTCCTGCACCCTCGACGGACCCCTGTCTCCACCGCAAGCGGCTCTCGAGCCAGGCCTGTCCCCAGCATCAAGTGCGCAATGAGGGGTATGCATCAGTCCCTATCTGCAAGGGGCTCTCCGAGCTTCTAAAATCATGCTCTCGGCAGGTGGATGCCATTGGCTGGAGAGGACCAGGGGGACACGCTCAGACTCCGGTCAGGCCTGTTGGAGAAGGCAAACTCAGCTTGGCCCTCCAACTGATCATGACTTTGGGCAAGTGATTTATTGGCTCTGAACCTCAGGATTAATCATCACACAGCACCTGCCACATGGGGCCTGGGGGGGGGGAGGCACAGAGGTGACCCTGAAGTCTGGGAGAGGCACAGAAGTGACCCTAAAGTCCGCTCCGTAAGAGGGGAACATTCTGGCTTCCCTCAGAGTCCTGAGAAACCAGCACTCCTGCTCGAGGACCCGGATTGGATTTTGCTGACTCCCCTGGCCTTCCAGAGACATCCGTGCACGGGCGGCCCTCACCTGCCCAGCCCGCGCGCAGCCTGCTCCTCCCTGGGGCTGGCTCCTTTCCGGGCCTCCAGCTCAAACAGGCCCTCTCAGTGGGTCCCAGCTCAGCCCTGTCAAAGGACCCCTGTGTGAGCCTCAAACGGGGCATTGATAGGGTCGTAGTGAGGGCCGCCCAGCCGATGGCGGGCTTGCGTGGCTTGGCCGGGACACGCAACTTCCCAAACCCAGCTATTTCCTGTTTCTTGGGCCAGCCCCCCTCCGGGCCGCCTGGCCACAGGGCACAATCCCGCTACACATCTCTGCGTGTGCCTTGGCTTCCGGCCGGGGGTGGGGGGGAGGGGGGAGGGTGTCTTTCAGCTGGTCCTCGGGACACACAGCCAATGTCCCCTAGTGTCCTCCTGATGAGGATGCAAGGTTGGAGACGAGATCAGTCCTCCCCTCCCCTCCCCTCTGTTCCCAGTGCCCATTTGAAGGGGGCTTCGGGGGAGCTTCCTTACATGGCCCACTCTGAGACGCAGGGACTCACACAGGCTGGGGCCTCAGACCTTAACAGACACCGTTGGAGTAGAAAAAAAAGGCAGTCGGTCTAATTTTTGAATGCTGTGTGGCCTCAGGAAGGTCACTTGACGTCTCTGGCCTCAATGCCCTATGTGTGAATGGGAGCTTGCTGTCCTTCTCTAGTAAAGCCTCGCTTTATCAGTTCACTGAGGATCTGGCAAAGAGCGATAAAAGCCATAAAGAAATCTGCTCTCCTGAGAAAAGCAGACAAGCCCAGAAGGTGGGTAACTCCTTGCTCAGCCCTCTGTGGCTCCCTGCGTCTGTTCTCATCCTTTCTAGGCCTGGCTCTTCAGGATCCCCCATTCCAGGATAAGTCCCTGCTCCTGGGTACAACATTCAAGGCTCTGTTCGTACCGGGGACCCAGCCCAACTCACGCTGCCCCGGGCTCTCTGCTGACCTCACTCCACCAGGCCCTCAGCCCCTCAGCCTCGGAGGACGAAGGCCAGAGGTCGAGACAGAGAGAAGGAGATTATTGAAGAATTTGATTCCTGGTTCTAAGCATGCCCAAAGCCAGAAATCTCTGGATTTTTCATTTATGTGAGCCGAGAAATGCCACAAGCGCCTTTTTTTTTTTTTTTTTTAATTAAGTTGGCTCACAAAGTTTCTGTTACTTGCAACCATCTTCTTCCTGCAAATGCCCTTCTTGGCCGAAGTGAGCCCGGGTGGCTTACAGCCAAAGGACCCTGATGAATGCCAAGGTTCTCCACGATCCGGGGCCCATGACCTCGCCAGGCTCCCATCCCCATGTGCAGCCACACCGACCTACCTCCCCGGCGCCTCTCCCCACATCCGCAGGGGCCCTCTGCCTCCGTCCCCCCTTTGCTTACCGCTGCCCACTCATCCTTCCAGGTCACCTTGGCGAAAGGTCCCCCAGGAAACCTTCGCTGACTGTAGGGGTCTCGGGGACTTTCCGGACCCATCGTGGTGCTGGCCACGGACTATCATAATCACTTGTGGATCTGTCTTCCCCCACCGCAGACTGTGGGCGACTGGAGGCACATCTCACCCATTACGGTCACTCCCAGTACCCAGCCCCGGACCTGGTTCCAGGGAGGCACTCTCCAGGTGAGTGGACTTCACCCCTTCTCTGGGGAGACATCAGGGTACTTATGTGTCTGTGACTCGTGATCGGAAACAGTGGTGGGTCAAGGCACCAGCTGGACATGGCCTCTGTGAGTTTCTGGACCCAGTGAACGCTGCATGTGTGTGCATGCGTACGCATGTGCGTGTGTGTGTGTGTGAGTGTGTGTGTGCGCGCACCCAAGCGAGCGTGTGCATATTGCCGGAAACGGAGGCAGAGCTCCCAGCCCTGCCTAGACCACATTTTAAGAATCACGTCAGCCAAAGAGAAGCTTGGCGCTGCTTTATTGAAACTCCTCCCCCATTGCACACAAAGGCAATTACACGAGGAGGTGCTGGTGGGGAGCCTCTTACGTAGCCCTCTGCCTCTGAACCCCCCTCTCAGACCCCGAGAGCCTGCCTTCCTAGCCCTATTATCTCCTCCTCAGGATCAGGTCCCCGGGAAAGCCAGCCCACAGGGAAACAGGCGAAAGAGGGGGTGTGGGGACCCAACCTTCCCTTCTGCCACGAGCGCCCGTGGCAGGGTCTGCGCCTACAAAGAGCTCACCTGCTTTGACCGAACTAACACGCGGATTTAGTCCAGGCCCCGCATCTGCCTGATGTCAGGGCTAAATTGCTGTGTAAGCACAAGCGCTGGGTGGGACGGAGGCGCCTCGGCCCCGATGGGCGACAGAGGGGCTCCCGCTGGGGGATGGTGGCAGCTCGCTGCCGGGGACGACCGCGCCTGAGGCCGCCCTTGTCACGGACCCCACCGCATTGGGACGACGCTGACCACGTGTGGCCGACTGCTGATGGCTGCCCGTCTTCACCAAAACGACTGTGTGTCTGTCGGGGGACCGTTCCGTGATGGGAACAACCCTTATCTCCTGGAAGCAGCCGTTGGATGACGTTGGGCAAGTGCCCGAATTTTCTTTTGAACCAACAATTAACCCCGTCGGAAGTAACAGACGGACCAGCGTGGGCAGCCAGTTCCCGGACTTGATGGAAGAGAATGGTTTGGGGCTCATTTGATGTTTATTGTGATTATTGAATTCTATCCCTGCTTTGAATTGACTGGTCCCTGGCTGTCCATAATTGTCGAAACCAGCAGTTTGAAGAAGTCGGACGTAGGCGTTGGGCGGGGAGGACCCGGGGACGACGACTTGGCCGCATGGCCCCGTGAAGGGACAACTGGCTAAAACCAACGCAATGGACAGCGGCTCTCCAGCCGAACTGCTTCCCTGCACTGAGAAGCGTGCTTTTCACTTGTCAGCCACGTGGTTGCAGGGCCTGGCCGCACGTCGTTTAACCAAACCCGCGGGACCGAGAATGACAAGTGCTTTAAACAAATGCATGGGGCCGATCACAATAAGCCGAGGACTGTGGGGCCGAATTTCCAAGAGAATTTCCGAGGAGCCCTTCGGCCTCGAGTTGACCCAGTTGTGAGCATCTCCCAGGCCCCACGGGAAAAGCAGGCCAGCGAGGGGGACACAAGCGGTTGTCCTGAAATCAGCCGGGTGCTTCGCCCGGACCGCAGGGGCCACCAAAGCGGAGAAGCGGATTGCGAGACAGCTCCGCCCCTCCCAGCACCCGGGCTGGGGCCTGGCGGGCTTCACACCTCTGAGTAGGGAGGTGGCGCTGGGCCCCCATCCGGACTCTTGTACGGTAGGGACACGGCTTCCTCGTAGGACGGCAGGATCACCTGGGAGCAAGAGAGATGGGGGCTGAGGAGTAGCCAGAGGGAACCAGGATCCCGACCTGGAGTCACGGGGCTCAAGCCCCGACCTCTGGCAAAACGGATGATGGTGACGACCAGCACACCTTGGGGACTGGCTGGACACAGCATGCCCGAGACAAGTGCACTGTGTCTGTTCCTATAGGGGACAGACTTGCCTCTGCCTATCCAGCTTCAAGACCCCGTGTGGTATTAACGATGCACCATTTTCCCTGGGAGAACCTTTTCAGTCCACATGCTTTCGGAAGAATTGGTCCCACCCCTCAGATCCGGAGTGGGCCATGCAATCCTGGGGGGGGCCACTCAAAGAAGAATTTGGTCCCCCCTGGCTAACATCATTGGTTTGGGGATAGGCTCACGAACCAAGCTAGTCCCTCAGACATGCTCCTGGGCCTTTCTGCTGGGGTTGCTGAGAGGGTGGGGGATGCCACAGCCACTAGGGTTTGGGCAGCCACTTTGCCACCATGAGGAAAGGGCCACCTGAAAATGGAGCCCACACTGAGGAAAGCAGAGTCAAGAGATGGAGAGGATGACGTCACATCCAGGTGTCACAACTCAGCCAGCCTCCATGAGCCAGACCTACTCTGGACCTTCAATAAGGAGCTAACAAATTCCCTTTATTCACATAAGACAGACTGAGTTGGGTTTCTGCCACTTGCAACCAAAAGAGTCTTGACTAATACAATCCCCATTCTACAGATGAGGAAAGTGACACCAGAAATGTAAACCAGCTGCACTTTTCCCATGATGCATCCAATGAGCTGCTTCTACGTGCTCCTCATCACTCCGCCTGGAAGGCCCCTTCCACTTGCCCAACTAGCTTGTATCAACTGACAGTCTAAGACTCGGACAAGTGTCACCTGCTCCAGGAAGCCTTCCCTGATACCCCAGATGAGGCCAGGTACCTCCTCAATGCTCCCCTTTCCCCCGCATTTCACACTGCGCTGCAATCAGATCTCTGTGTCTGGATTCACTGTGGGCTCTACACTCCCCTAGGACGGGGTGGCATCTCCGTGTTCTCTGTACCCTCGGGGTTGGATGCAAAGCCAACAAAGAGAAAGAGGCAGAAAATGGTGAATGCATGAATGAAGGAACAGAGTCCTAGACTATCAGAGCCAAAAGAGATCTCCACATTTCTTCTGGTCCACTCATCTCACAAGGGGAGAAACCACAACCCAGGGAGGGAGAGAGACTTGCCCCTGGGGACACAGGGTGAGGCAGGGCTGAGACTGGACCCCCCC
>JAPYYJ010000318.1:0-11939 GCA_028533885.1 Nasua narica | reverse complement strand
TATATGGAAAACTTTAATTTTAGATGACATATATTATGGAGAGCTAAAAAAAATTTAAGGACTACTTTTTTTTTTTTCTTAACAAAATAGAATTCACTGTGTGGAAGACTCTTGATATGTGATTATTTAACCATTTTTGACAAATTAGAATTAAATCTAGTGTGATCATGATTATTGAATGAATTTGTTTGGAAAGTTATATTTATGAATTTAAAAAAATCAAGGTAACTATAAACTTAATGGGTTTATTCAACTTTTCATTATGTTGTTTTATTCTTCACTATAACAGTTGTGACCCAGGGAGAATTACATTGACTAACATGATAAATTCCACATGCACTTTGTTTCCAAGTGAGTTGTATAAATTTTATTTTTGCTGAAGATTGCATGTTGAATCAATGTTAGGTCCTCATACCACTTCTTGAGAAGGAAGTTCTTATTTGAAATTGTATCATTTCCTTCAAAATGAAAGGCAGTGCTTAGTTAAATAAGATGTCGATGACATCTTTTAAACCGTTTCCTCTCCACTATGTCTTATTAAAATAAAATCTGTAAGTCATTTTGAAAATGCTATCAGGGTTTCCAATAAACCATATATTAGAATTAACCAAATTTATGTAACTTTTCCACTTGTATATCTTTTTCTACCATTTTGGGCCCAAATCCAAGCTACTCAGCTTAACTGCAATTTTTCTGAGTATATTGGTATACCATCTTTATGTTACTCAGTAAACATTTTGATGAATCCATTTAGTGACTGAAAACCTCCTTTAATTTACTGTATGAGAATTAATCGCCCATTGCTTCTAGGAAAAAAACAAAATAATAACAATATAATATATAAATATACATAAACATAAATGTTTTATTTATTTTTTTTTAAAAAGATTTTATTTATTTATTTGACAGAGGGAGAGAGATCACAAGTAGGCAGAGAGGCGGGGGCGGGGAAGCAGGCTCCCTGCCTGATGCGGGGCTCCATCCCAGAACCCTGGGATCATGACCTGAGCCAAAGGCAGAGGCCTCAACACACTGAGCCACTCAGGTGTCCCGACATAAATATGTTTTAAAGGCTATTTGTTTCTTCCCTGTTTTTATCTTTTGGAACTTATACTTCCTGGATACTGATTCTTTGGGATTTGTTTTATCTTTTCTCCAAAGTTTTCTCTCATTTTATCTTTTGCTTTATGTCTTTTTTTTTTTTAAAGATTTTATTTATTTATTAGAAAGAGAGAGACTGAGAATGAGAGGGGAGAAGGTCAGAGGGAGAAGCAGACTTCCCGCAGAGCCGGGAGTCCGATGTGGGACTCGATCCCGGGACTCCGGGATCATGACCCGAGCTGAAGGCCGTCGCCCAACCAACTGAGCCACCCAGGCGCCCCATCTTTTGCTTTATGTCTTAAGAGTGGTTCTAGACTTTGCTTTTTTAACTCTTCCACTGATTTTTAAAATTTTCAGCAATTACACATTTTAACTTCTAAGAAGTCTTCTTTTGGATTTTTATTTTGGTATACGTTGGGGAGTTCAGGATGAGAGGTAGGAGCATCCAGTTTGAACTTTGTGGAAGCAATATCTTTTCAAATTTCTCTAAAAATGCCAATTTAAAAATTTTAAAGCTAATTTTTGTCTTCCAATAATTTTTTAAAAGATTTTTTATTTATTTATTTGACACAGAGAGAGAAAGAGATGACAAGTAGAGAGGCAGGCAGGCAGAGAGAGAGAGAGAGAGAGAGAGAGAGAGAGAGAGAGAGAGAGGAAAGCAGGCTCCCTGCTGAGCAGAGAGCCCGATGTAGGGCTCGATCCTAGGACCCTGAGATCATGACCTGAGCCGAAGGCAGGGGCTTAACCCACTGAGTCATCCAGGCACCTGCTTCCAATAACCTCTACTCTTTCCCCAAGATTAGTGCATGTACTATTTATCTCAGTCTTCCTCTTTATGTTGCTTGTTTTCTCTCTTGAGATATTGAGTTGCTCATCCTGTTTAAGAATGGGATTGTTTTTGATAGCTTTTAGGAATTTATTACTATTGTATATATAGGTCTGTCTTCCTCTGGGATGGCTCTGTGTACATGGGCGGGATCACCGATTATGGGAATGCCAGTTACCCAGATAAGCCTCCAAATCGTAATTGCTTTACACAATAGATTTGTCTCTCATCCGGGTCATCGTACAATGCAAATGCCCCTGGTAGGCAGGTGGGCTTGCTTGCATGTGATCATTCAGAGGCCCAGAATTGTTTCCCCTAATATCCCCTTGAGCCTAGGTGGCTTCTGATTCCAGCTGCCAGAAGGGTAAATAAGAAGGTGAAAAGTCACACCTACTTTCTCAAAAGCCCTGGCTGGAAGTGACACACTTCCCTTCTACTCACATTCTACTCGTTAGATGACTACACCAGGGTGCAAAGGAGGATGGGGAGTGCTGGTTGGTGTGTGGTGCAGTCATGTATTAGACACAATTTCAACGAATCCCTCGGTTTTAGCTTCCCTCTGGCTCCTGTTCGCTGATGTACCTGGCAACTCTGGAGCTTCTGAGGGTTTCTGCCAGGAGATTGACCCTCTCCTACACCAAGTGTCCTTCCTGTATATTCTGGACTGTCTGTTCTCTATTATCTAACCACAGGTTTTTAGCCTCTTTCCATTTTCCACATATTGACTTTAATTTCTCATCTACTTCTGTTCTCTTTATTGTTCTGGGTTTGTTCCTGTGTTATCTTTAGGTCTCAGAAGATAGGAAGCTAGGGTAGACAAAGCTTTTTTCTTTTTTTTCCCTTGGATTTATTGTTTTGAACTTGGGGCACCAGAACTGTTTCTTGAGGAAAATCCTGTGTTTTCTTACAGGAACCATTTGAGTATTTGTCCAGAGTTTTCCAGAGTTTTATTTATTTACATTTTTTTTTTGAGAGAGAGAGAAAGAGAGAGAAGAGAGGGAGGAGGTGGAGATGAGCAGAGGGAAGAAGAGAGAGAATCTTAAGCATGGTTCCATATCCAGTGTGGAGCCCAACTCAGGGCTCGATCTCACAACCCTGAGATCATGACCTGAGCCAAAATCAAGTCAGATGCTTAACTGACTGAGCCACCCAGGCATCCCTACATTCTTTAATTTTTTTAATAACATAACTGTACTCTCTTAGTTGTTTTTATTTTAATTTCAGTATAGTTAACATACAGTGTTATATTTCAAGTGTACAATATAGTGATTCAATAATTCTATACATTAGTCAGGACTCATCCTGTTAAGTGCACTTTTAATCCCTATCACCTATTTCACCCATCTGCTACTCCGCCCTCCCTCTGGTAACCACCAGTTTATTCTCCGTAGTTAAGAGTCTGTTTCTTGATTTGTCTCTTTTTTTCCCTTTGTTCATTTGTTTTATTTCCTAAATTCCACATACGAGTAAAATCATATGGTATGCAAATGGCAAGATTAAATTTTTATGGCTTTATATATACATAATATAAATTCAATAAATATATAAGCAATATATAAATATAATATACAAACATAATATATAAATATAAATTATATAATATATAATCAATAAAAATAAATAACATAATTATATCATGTAATAATATAAAATAGTAATATACAATATATTATTGTATAATAAAATTATATGATAATATATAACTATATATATATGTGCGACTTCTTTATTCATTCATCTATCTATGAACACTTGGACTGCTGTAATTTGGCTATTGTAAATAATGCTGCAATAAGTATAAGAATGTATATGTCTTTTTTTTAAATTTTATTTATTTATTTGGCGCAGAGAGAGAGAGATCACAAGTAGGCAGAGAGACAGGCAGAGGGGGGGGGGAAGCAGGCCCCCCACCGAGCAGAGAGCCCGATGCAGGGCTCGATCCCAGGACCCCGAGATCATGACCCGAGCCGAAGGCAGAGGCTTTAACTCACTGAGCCACCCAGGCGCCCCTGTATATGTCTTTTTGAATTAATGTTTTTGTATTCCTTGGGTAAATACCCAGGAGTGGAATTACTGGAATCCATTTTTAATTTTTTGAGGAATGTCTCTACTGTTTTGCACCCCTTTTCCTTCTTTTTCTTATCTCATTGCTGTGTCTAAGGCTTCCAGGAAAATGTTGAATAAAAATGATGGGAGTGGCATCCTTGTGTTGTTCTTGATCTTAGGGGAAAAGCCCTCAGTTTTTCACCACTGAGTATAATTTTAGTATAATTTTTCATATATGGCCTTTGTTATGTTGAGATATGTTCCCTCTAAACCTACTTTGTTGAGGGTTTTTATCATAAATGGATGTCATATTTTGTCAAATTCTTTTTCTGCCTCTATTGAAATGATAGTGTTTTTTAAATCCTTTCTCTTGTATCCCATTGATTGATTTACAAGTATTGAACCATGCTTGCATTCCTGGAATAAATTCCACTTGATCATAGTGAATGACTTTTTTATGTATTGCTAGATTCAGTTTGCTAATGTTTGGTTATGGATTTTGCATCTATGTTCATCAGAGATATTGGCCTGTAGTTCTCTTTTTTGTAGTGTCTTTGTCTGGTTTTTGTAGCAGTAATGTAGGCCTCACAGAATTAATTTGGAAGTTTTCCTTCCTCTTCTATTATTTGGAATAGTTTGAGAAGAACTAATATTAATTCTTCTTTAAATGTTTGGTAAAATTCACTTGTGAAGTCCTGGACTTTTGTTTGTTGGGAGTTTTTTGATTACTGGCTCAATTTCATTGCTGGTAATTGGTCTGTTCAAATTTCCTATTTCTTCCTGATTCAGTTTTGGGAGGTTATGTTTCTAGGAATTTATCCATTTCTTCTAGGTTGTCTAATTTATTGGCATATAATTACTCACAGTATTCTCTTATAATTGTTTGTGTTTCTCTTATAATTGTGTTTCTGTAGTGTTGGTTCTTATTTCTCCTCTTTCACTGCTGATATTTTTATTTGACTTCTCTCTCCATTATTTTTTTTTTCAATGAGTCTAGCTAAAGGTTTATCAATTCTGTTGATCTTTTCAAAGAACCAGCTCCTGGCTTCATTGATCTGCTCCATTATTTCTTTAGTTTCCATTTTATTTCTGCTCTAATCTTTATTATTTCCTTCGACTACTGGTTTTGGGTTTTGTTTGTTATTCTTTTTCTAGCTCTTGTGGATGTAAAGTTAGGTTGTTTATTTGAGATTTTTCTTGCTTGTTGAAGTAGGCCTGTATATTTATAAAATTCCCTCTTAGAACAGCTTTTGCTACATCCCAAAGATTTTAGACTATTGTGTTTTCATTTTCATTTGCCTCCATGCTTTTTTTTTTTAATTTTAAAAATCAGGTAAAATTTTTAAAAGCTCATGCCTACAATATGTAAATTATGTAGTGATGGAACATCAAAAAAAAAAAGGGTGATGAACAAAAGGCACATTCTAAGAGTTCAGAAGTAGAAAGAACAGAAGAGTTCTTTTTGGTTTGGTTTAAAGTAGGAGAAAAGGGAAACAGGTGTTTTGAAATTATTTTTCAAGAGAAGGTTTCTGTCAGTTCAAGCAGTAACATTGGCTTCTTTCTTCCTGGTCCAAAGCAATCTTTTCTTTCATTGGTTTCTGAGATTTGTTTAATCTTCCTCTGTGTAGAGTTGATACATCTGGGCTACCACCAGTGCTAGGATAGCTGGGATCATCCAGCTGGAATTAGAATCAACAATAGTAATGAGAGTTTCTGAAAGCTTAGTTATCTGCTCTGTCATTCAGATGAAGTTCCTCAGTGATATATGTTTTGGACAATTCTCCACCTTCTGTAGAGTGTCCCACATCCTCAAAACTTTCAGTTGCATCCCTCTAGCTTGTTCCCTTAACACTTCTTCTCCCCCAAGATGCTCCTCCAAAAATTTGGTGAAATCGTATACTTTGTGGTGCAGAATCAGGAGCTCTTACTGTAGTTGTGCTTCTGGATCTCTTGCTGAGTGTAGTACTTGACAGTTTGGTCCAGCTGCTTGGCCATTTCAGAACACGGCAAGCCTTAGGCCGTGCAGACACCAGCCAAGGCTGGAGGAGCAGAGCGCACATCTCAGCTAGTGGGGCCCAGGACATTGGGATCCTGGCCCCATGCCCCACCTTCATGTAATTTTTAATTTCTTCCTTGATTTCTTGGTTGGCCCATTCATTGTTTAGTAGCATGTCATCTAAACTCCATGTATTTGTGTTCTTTCCAGATTTTTTCTAGTGGTTGATTTCTAGTTTCATAGTGCTGTGGTTGAAAAAGATGTAGGGTATGACTTTGAACTTTAATTGGTTGAGCCTTGTTTTGGGCCTCATCTATTTTGGACATTTCATGTGCACCTGAAAAGGATGTTTAGTCTGTTTTAGGATGGAATGTTCTGAATATATCTGTTAGATCCATCTGGTCCAATGTGTCATTCAAAGCCAGTGTTTCCTTATTGATTTTATATTTGGATGATCTATCCACTGATATATGTGGGGTACTAAAGTCCCCTCTATTTTGGTGCTTTATATACTTGGATGCACCCATGTTGGGTGCATAAATCTGTACAATTGTGATATCTTCTTGCAGGAGTTTTCCCCTTATTATTATATAATATCCATCTTTGACCCTTGCTACAGTCTTTTTTTAAGGTCTATTTTGCCCAATTTAAATATTGCTATCAGCTTTCTTTTCACTTTCATTTGCATGATAAATGTTTTTCAATCCCTTCACTTTAAATCTGGATGTGTCTTTAGGTCTAAAAAGTGTCTCTTGTAGGCAGCATATAGATGAGTCTTGCTTTTTAAATCTACTCTGTTATCCTATGTCTTTTGATTGGAACATTTAGTCCATTTATGTTCAAAGTAATTATTGATGGTGAGAATTTATTGTTATTTTGTTATTTGTTTTATAATTGTTTTTGTAGTTCTTCTCTTCTCATACGTTCTTCCCTCATGATTTGCTGGTTTTCTTTAGTGATATACTTGGATTCCTTTCTCTTATCTTTTTCAAAGATTTTATTTATTTATTTGACAGAGAGAAAGATTTCAAGTAGACAAAGAGGCAGGCACACACCCTGCTGAGCAGAGAACCCAATGCGGGGCTTGATCCCAGGACGATGAGATCATGACCTGAGCCGAAGGCAGAGGCTTTAACCCACTGAGCCACACAGGTGCCCTGTATTTTTTGCTTATCTATTACTGGTTTTTTATTTCTCGTTACCTTTAGGTTTGTATATGACATCTTCTGCATATAGCAGTCTATATCTAGTTGATGGTTGCTTAAATTTGAATCCATTGTTTCTTCCTCTCTCCCCCCAATATTTTAGTTATATGGTGTCATACTTTACATCCTTTGCAATTGGCCCTGTCATGCCCCAAGGCCCAAACTCTGACCCTTAGATGGGTTTTCAGGCTTCCCTCCCCAGAGGCCTGGAGCCAAAGGTCTCTGGACTGGGGACCCCTGGGCTATACTACAGAATCTGGCTGCCTCCTGGAAGGAAAATGTGCCATTTGGAGCTGAGCAAAACCCTCAGAGCAGGAGAATCCTACATACGCCCCCAGAGGCCACCTCCAACTTCCATGGCCCCTCTGGACTCAAACCTCCAACCTGACACTTGGCCTGGGCCCCACCCACAACTCAGCCCCCTGGAGACACCAAGAGCCCTTGGTATTGGGCCTCTCATGACCTCTGGCCATAACCATAACTCCAGTGTGGGTTTTCAGGCTTCCCCCACAGAGAACTGGCCCTAAAGCCCTCCAGACTGCGGACCCTGGAGCAATCCTTACAGGACTCCACCTGCCTCCTAGGAGGAATTTGTGTCATTCGGAGCTCAGCGAAACCCACAGAGCAGGAGAATCCTGCATACCCCCCGGAGGTCACCCCCACGTCGGCGCCACCCTAGGCACCAACCCTCCACCAGACGCTCAGCCTGACGACCAGGCTCGATTCACCCCTCTGGGGACTCACCTCTCTGTCGCTCACATCGGCCTGCCAGTCCCCAAGGGCCTAACCCGAAGCCTAGGATGGGTTGGGAGGCCTCCAGCCCCAGAGGCCTGGCCCCCCAGCCCTCCACTCTGGGGACCCCTGGGCCATCCTAAAGGACTCTGGCTGCCCCCAAGAAGGAAACCTAGCCATTTGGAGCTGGGCAAAACCCAAAGAGCAGGGGAATCCTGACGGCACCCCCTAAGCCACCCCCAATTCAAAGGCGACGCTGGACACCATCCCTCAGCGACTCACTCAGCCTGATGCCTACGTTCATCTCAGCCCACCGGGGACTCCCCTCAGGGCCTGCCATGGGCCCTGCCATGCCCCGAGCCCTGAACCTCCCATGGGGTTTCAGGCTTTCATCCCCAGAGGCCGACACCAAAAGATCACCAGACTGGCCATTTCTGAGCCATACTCCAGAATCGAGCTGACCCTCGATGGAAACTGTGCCCTTTGGAGGTGAGCAAAAGCCTCTGCGCAGGAGACTCCTCTCTAGGGCCCCAGAGGCCACCTCCCACTTCGAGGGCCCTGCTGGATTCAAACCTCCACCCTGGCCCTCTCAGCCTGGGGCCCAGCCACAACTCAGCGCCCCGGAGCCCTTGGCATTGGGCCTCTCGTGACCCTAGGCCCTAGGCAGAAGTCCAGCATGGGTTTTCAGACTTCCCCCCCACAGGCCTGGCCCGAAATCCCCGTGGACTGCGCACCCCGCAGCGGTCCTCCAGGACCCCCGCTGCCTCCTAGAAGGAATTGCTGCCGTCGGACCTCAGCGAAACCCACGGAGCAGGAGACTCCGGCCTATCCCCTGCCCCCCGAGGTCACCCCACATCGGCGCCCCAGCTAGACACAAACCCTCCACCAGACACGCAGCCTGACGCCCAGGCTCAAGTCAACCCCCTGGGGCCTCACCTCTCTGCCTGTCACATCAGCCTGCCCATCCCCGAGGGCCTAACCCTACCACTAGGATGGCTTTGGAGGCTTCCAGCCCCAGAGGCCTGGCCCCAAAGTCCTCCATACCGCACACCCCTAAGCTGTCCTGCAAGACTCAGGCTGCCCCCGGAAGGAAACCTAGCCATTTGGAGCAGGGCCAATCCCAAAGAGCAGGGCAACCCTGTCTGCTCCCCGGAAGGCCGCCCCCAATTCCAAGGTCACCCTGGACACCAACCCTCAGAGAGAAACTCAGCGTGGTGCCCACGCTCACCTGACCCCGCTGCAGACCCCCTCAGTGCCTGCCATTAGCCCTGCCATGCCCCAAGGCCCGAATCCTGACCCTCAGCTGGCCTGTCAGGCTTTCGTCCCCAGAGGCCTCGCCCGACAACCCTCCAGTGTGGGGACCTCCGGGCCGTAGGACACAAGCTGGTTGTCCCCCAGAAGGAAACTGGCCCTTTGGAGCTGAGCAAAACCCTCCGAGCAGGAAATCCTATGTACGCCACCCCCCCCCCCCAGAGGCCGAGTCCTACTTGGAGGGCACCGCTGGATTCCAAACCTCCAACCTGACACTCACTCTGCCTGGCCCCACCCACAACTCAGCCCCCTGGAGTTCCCTGCAGCCCTTGCTCTTAGGCCTCTCAGGACCCCTGGCCAGAAGCTTCCCTCCAGCTGGTTTGGAACGCCTTCCCTCCTCAGAAGCCCGGCCCCAAGCCCTCCAGACCGGGGACCCCTGAGCCCTACTACAGTATCTGGGTGCCCCCCGGAAGGAAAGTGTGCCCCCTTTGGAGCTGAGCAAAACCCTCAGAGCAGGAGAATCCTACAGGCGCCCCCAGAGGCCACGTCCTACTTGGATGGCACCACTGGATTCAAACGTCCAAGCTAACCCTTGGCCTGGGCCCCACCCACACTTCAGCCCCAGGGGCCTTCCAGGAGCCCCTGGTCTTAGGCCTCTCCGAACCCTAGGCCCTAACCAGAAATCCAGTATTGCTATTCAGGGTTCCCCAAAGAGGCCTGGCCCTAAAGCCCTCCAGACGTCGGACACCGCAGCAATCCTCCAGGACTCTGGCTGCCTCCTAGAAGGAATTCAATCCATTTGGAGCTGGACCCAACCCACGGAGCACGGGAATCCTTGCTGGAAGCCCTTAGGCCACCCTCTATTGGAAGACCACTTTGGACACAGACTCTCAGCGAGAAACTCAGCCCGGGGCCCATGTTCACCTCGCCCCTTGGGTGACTCCCCTCAGTGCCTGTCATTGGCCCTTTCAGGCCCTGAGCCCGTCACCCTCACCCGGGTTTTCAGGCTTTCATCCCCAGAGGCCTAGCCTGAAAGCCCTCCAGCGTGGGGACCTCTAGGCCGTACGACAGAATCTGGCTGCCCCCCAGAAGGAAGCTGGCCCCTTTGGAGGTGAGCAAAAGCCTCTGAGCAGGAGAATCCTATCTAGGGCCCCAGAGGCCAAATCCAACTTCGATGGCCCTGCTGGCTTCAAACCTCTACCCTGAACCTCCCCTGGGCCCCACCCATATCTCAGCCCCCCCGGAGCCACCAAGAGCCCTTGGCATTCGGCCTCTCATGACCCTAGGCCCTATGCAGAACTCCGGTGTGGCTTTGCAGACTTCCCCACAGAGGCTGGGCCCTAAATCGCTCCAGACTGCGGACCCCCCAACCCCCAAGCAACCCGCTGGAATCCTCCAGGAATCCGGTTGCCTCCCAGAAGGAAAACGTGCCATTTGGAGCTCGGTGAAACCCACAGAGCAGGAGAATCCTGCATACCCCCCGGAGGTCACGCCCACGTCGGCGCCACCCTAGACACCAACCCTCCACCAGACGCTCAGCCTGACGACCAGGCTCGATTCACCCCTCTGGGGACTCACCTCTCTGCCGCTCAGAGCAGCCTGCCCGTCTCTGAGGGCTTAACCCTAGGATAACCTGACTCACCCAGCGTCAGGCAAGCAGTTCCAGAACTCACCTCAGGGCTCCTTATGCCTGTCGAGTTCCTTTAAGCCACCAGCATGCCTCTCTTTAGGAGTATTCCCAAAGACTGTCCCTCTCACCCCTCCACCAAAGAATCTACAGAGAAAATACAGCACGTCAAAGTATCTAGACTATCCATTTAGTCCAACTAGAAAGTCAAGCTTAACTTTTAAATGGGAAAGGCTACTTTGAATAATTTTGAAATTCCCTTCTACCTTAAGTGTTACTTTTTTGACACATCATGCCAGTCTGTATCTAAAGTCAAAAAGCCACCTAACTCTAGATGTGGCCATTCAACCATACCCTAGGCCTTTGTGAATAAACGCTGTTTGATTAAGGATCAGACACTATGTTAAAAACACACCGAGTAAATCTCATCTACCTGCTTTCATACAAGTGATTCCCTAGGAAACAGATGTTCAGATGACATTTTTGTAAGCAGTAAATGAATAGAGAAATGATATTCCCTGCAATGTCCTTCTTGCAGGGAAACTAACTCTTGCACCAAATCCAGAATGCTGACAGCAATTTATGCTTTACTTCACGGCTCAAGTAGTGAAAAGAGAAAAGCCCAGGAAATTTGGGGTTTAAAGAGAAGTTTACCTCCCGTCCTGACGTGGATGTGACTTTGCACCCCGTGTCCCCGCTGCTTTCTCTGAAAAGCCGACGTCCTGTGACAAGCTGCATGACTGACTCAGACGCTCATGTTCCAAACATCGGGTCTCGTGGGGCCACATCAGAGAAGTGCTGTCAGGTGGGCATAAGGAGGCATCTGATCTAAGGCCTGCACACCTGCAACTGCTCCTGGGAGACGGGGAAACACATACATGTTGCTTAAGTAGTAATTATCTACATTCTGAAGGAGACCGATGACTTTGTCTTGTTTGGAAAATGATCCTTCCAAATGAACACCTCGACTCACCTGTTCCTCATGCAACTTGAGTGGAGTCTGTTTTCCTCCAGCTTCCAGGCCCCCACCTGGAGGACGCTGCTGTGGGATCCTGACAGCCCATGACCACCATCCCCGGCGACACGGGGCACAAAGCTGAAGCTGGGGGAAGGGTCTGGGGCTGTTACCGCCACACCTGTACCTGGGGGGGGGGG
>JAPYYJ010003179.1:0-11872 GCA_028533885.1 Nasua narica | reverse complement strand
GTTGCTTTGACCACAAAAGATTCAGTAATTATTGATGGATAGCGTAGTGGTCTGCAAATAGCTACATATCTGTCTATAGCCATGCAGACAAAAATACCAGACTCCATGCCCACAAAACAATGTATGACATACATCTGTGCAAAGCACTCAGGGAGACTGATGGCCTTACTACCGAACCATAAGATGGCCAATATCTTGGGCATGATGGTGGTGGCCAGCCCCATGTCTACCACAGCCAGGACCCCCAGGAAATAGTACATGGGCTGGTGCAGTGTGGCCTCTTGTTTGATGGTGATCAGGATAAGGATGTTGGCAGTGAGAGCTAAGAGGTAGAGCAGAGCCAGGGGCAGGGAGAGCCAATGCTGCCATGTGTGAATGCCTGGGAATCCCATCAGAATGAACTCAGAAACCTGGAACTTAGAGATGTTGGAATGTGTGAAATCCTGCAACATCCTTCACTAAAAGAAAAAAATATTCAAATTTACTATTCTTTTTATTATGTTCTATTAGCCAACATATAGTACATCATTAATTTTTGATGTAGTGTTCTTAATAGACTCCCAGACAGTATTTGAAAAGAAATTACCACGTTCATCTTTTTGAAATGGAGGATTTTTCATCCTCATTCTTCTGATTCTGCCACTAACATTTATTGGAAATTTCCAGTGAAACTATAATCATGGTAGTATATTCTACGTGTTGCCTCAGACAATCATCCTAAAACTCCATAGGGCAAAATACATTATTTACACCCCTTCATAATTGAAGAATTACACGTTAGAGTTGTCAGCAACTTGGTCATTATCTTCTGTCTAGTAAATCATAAAACCTGGAGAAAAGTAAAGTGATCTGATACCACAGCCTGGCCTCTTCAGGTTGGTTTTCCTAAGGGCTTACTTTCTTTAGAGACCCAAGTTACAGAATGAGAGTATAGATGTTTATGCATTGAGACATTTAGGTCGCAGATCTGAATATAGGTCAGTGAAGATAGCTTTGTTTTTATTCAAATACATGAGAAGGTTTGAACTACCCATAAATATTATTTAATTTTAATTAAAATGTATCAGGTAAGTTGGTATACCCTTTTGTGTATGTGTGTGTGTGTGTGTGTGTGTGTGTGTGTGTATGTGGAAATGTATGTCCAGAATTGCTAATGACCTGCCCAAATCCAAATAACTATAGTTACATATGTAGTATAGATAAATATGCTTCATGAATCTTAGTATTCTTTTTTTTATTGTGTTATGTTAGTCACCATAAAATGCATCATCAGTTTTTGATGCCGTGTTCCAAGATTCCTTGTTTATGTACAACACCTTGTGCTCCATGCAATTTCAGTATAATTCAGTTGATTCTGGTTTCCCCTTCTTAACATACTTTTTCTTCTTGGAGCTGTGCATATACTCACACTATAATGAATAAGGTGAATGTTTAAAGAAAATGAGTTTGAGATAAATATTTTTAAATCAAATTAATAAGTCATTACCTTATATTCAAGTAAATTCCTTGACTTAAGCATTTCTTCAGTTTTAAAGTGAAAAGTGAAACAGATTTTCATGATGTACTTCTACTAAATATGTGTGATTTATCCTTCCTTACAATACTGGAAACATTAAGGATAATATAAATACATAGGATTTTTGAAAAATAATGTGGTCAAATTATAGTAGAGGATCTGTGTGGATATAAGACTTGATGGATATATTCATTCTAACTCAAACAAAAATTTTCCATTATACCCATAATGAAGAAAGGCAAATTAAAGGTGATACATAAATATATATCTATATATTCTGCTTAATATATTATTTTCACATTACTTTCATTTTTAAAAATTTTGTAGCTTGCTTTGTAATCTTTCATTTTGGATCTATTTGTCAAATATCTTTCAAGCTTTTACTATTAATTCACATTTAATAAGAAGTCTTTGAAACTGGTTTGAAACTCCAGGTGATGACTGAGTCTCAGCAACTGGTAGGATTTACTTTGAGTCCTCTGTAAGGACCTCTTTGTTTCATTGTTGACATCTTTATTTGTCAGGATTTATGGGTCTTTACTCAGAAAATTTTTTCAGAAAATAATCCACCAATGTACTTCCTGTAGCAATATGTGATGGGCTTCCAGTGTTCTTGGAGTTGAGTACTAGGACACTGTGGGTCTCACTTCTGTTCACTTCAATATGAATATTGGGTTCAACTCTCTCATTTTCTATGTTGTCTCATCATTGGCCCACATCACAGCTGATGTATCTGCATTTATAATGCATGTTAATGTTTCTTTCCACAATAAGCAGTCATCATAAGATGATAATTATGAGTAGTGGATAAGTCAGAAATATCAAGTTGTTCTTCATGCAGTTTTTCTACCTACATTTCTCTTTTATCTTTATTCTCACTGATGAATGAAAGACTTGATACTTCAGAAAGCAACACTTTTTGGAAATAGCAAAGCAACACAAAGCAAACTAATTCAGGATGCTCCTTGAAGTTTGTTCTGGTGTCATCACAGACTCATGAAGGAGGATAGAAAGGGCAACTAAGCTAAATTTTGGAGGAGTTGGGAAATTTTTCAAAGAGGAAAAGACAAATGTTCTTAGGCATGAAGCATGATTAGGATTCTGCCAGATCAGCAATCTGCTCCATTGCTGTTTTCTCTTTCCTACCCAGATCATGCTGGTAATTTCAGTTTTGTGATTTGGCAACACTCTGATTTATTTTTGTGTCCTCCCACCACCAAATCCAGCTTCTATCCCCATCTTCTTCAGAACTCAACTCTCTTTCAGAGAGGATAGAGAACCACCCCTTTAATGTTCTCAATATGACATAATTGGAAAAGTGGTAGGCTTTGTTGGTAAGGAATACATTTGCCAATGGATCCATCTCTATTTTATTTTAACATCACGGTATTGTAAAAACCTACTGATGTTTTTGAATCAGCCACAATTTAGCCAAACCATTAATATTTGGGCAGATTGTAGTGATATTTGTATTTACAGTGTCTAGCAAGATGTCAACAGATATTTTTGAGTGAATGAATGATTAATGTAAAAATGAGTCAAATTTCATAATAGACTTTAAGCATTCTTATATTTAGTCACAATATTATTTTTTGGAGAGCATAAAGGAATGACTAAAGGGAACAGAACTATAATGTCTACTTCATAAATCAATAAAAATCCTAAATTTCAAAAAAAAAATCTCCCTCATAAGATAGATAAAAGAAATATCAAAAAAGGCAGAGAAAAAAATAAGGCAGCAGGCAAAACAAATATTTTAGATTGGGCAATAAAGGACAATTAATTAACATATACTACATATGAGTCACAACTCACATTAAATTTACATGCATAAAAATGTGCATATATATAAGATATATTTTTGAACAGTATATAAGATGTGCAAGGCAAACCGTACACAAAATATTCAGAAAGACTTTTGACTAACAAAAATCATACTACCACATACCCCAAAACTGTTAGGAAATCTTACTGTGAGGCAAAATAGAAATCAAACTAGCAAATTTTGGATCAAGATCACTTTTGAGAAACAATAGATGACATGCTTGACACAGTGCAAATTATGGATTGTACGAAATGTTTCATCTCCAGGTGTGATATTGTTTTCCATTCACAAAAGAATAAGAAACTCTGAAATAATATTTTTCACTTTATCAGTCCATGGTAGAATATTCAAAAGTGAGTAATTCACTAAAATCTATTGCAACTTATTAGCTAATCCTCAATTTTTTTATATAGTAATATTGATGGGGATTTAAGTTAATAATTGGAAGACTCTCCAAGGCCTTAAAATTTGTATTATAGACAAAGAATAGTAGGGGTTTGTGATATTAGAATTTGATTCCTTACATACCAAAATTATCATCAAATGTTTTTCTATGAGGCTTGTAAATTTCTACTTAATATTTTTATACACTACTATATTTTCATATTTCTCTTAAAAATTATTGAGAAACAAAACTGTAACAACTCATACACATGTATATATACATTTATATTTGCAAACACATATAGACAATTGATTAATGTATGTATCTGATAGATCTAAAACATATTATTTATAAATATTTGACTAGTGTTACCGTCAAAATGTTGGAAATAGGATCATTCAATTCAGGTCTTGATTCTGTGCAACAAGAGAAAGTAGAAAATTAGCTAAAGCATACATACCCGTCAATTGAATTAAGAAATGTCTCAGATTATGCGGAGTGAAATAAGTCAAGTGGAGAGAGTCAATTATCTTATGGTCTCACTTACGTGTGGAGTATAGAGAAAATCATGGAGGGCATCGTGAGAAGGAACGAAGGGCGAATGGGGGGAAATCGGAGGGGGTGATGAACCAGGAGAGACTGTGGACTCTGAGCAACAAACTGAGGGTTTTGGAGGGGAGGGGGTGGGGGCGTGGGTGAGCCTGGTGGTGGGTATCGAGAAGGGCACATACTGCATGGAGCACTGGGTGTGGTGCATGAACAATCAATCTTGTAACACTGAAAAATTAAAATAAACATATTTGGGGAGAAAAAAAAGAAATGTCTCAGATTACTTGTGCTCCATTCTCAAGAATGTGTGTATATATATACACATATGTATATATTAAGATTTTATTTATTTATATGAGAGAGAGAGCATAAGCAGACAGAGCAGTGGGCAGAGGGAAAGGGAGAGGGAGAAACAGGCTCCTCTCTGAGCAGAGAGCCCGATGTTGGGCTTGATGCAGGGCTCAATCCCAGCACCCTAGAGTCGTGATTTGAGCTGAAGGCAGATTCTTAACCACCTGAGCCACCCAGGGGCCCCAAGAATATATTTCTTCCATGAGATAAGTATCTTATTTATGATCCTTGGGTTTCCTTTTGATAGTTCTAGTGTTGATTACTATCATGGTTTTACTATAACATGAGAAATTTAGGTCTACCTTCAATACATTTGCCGAATTCTCAGTTAAAAATTTAAGTTAGGGGCGCCTGGGTGGCTCAGTGGGTTGAAGCCTCTGCCTTCAGCTCAGGTCATGATCTCAGCGTCCTGGGATGGAGCCCCGCTTCGGGCTCTCTGCTCAGTGGGGAGCCTGCTCCCCCCTTTCTCTCTGACTGCCTCCCTGCCTCTCGTGATCTCTCTCTGTGAAATAAATAAAATCTTAAAAAAAATAAAAATAAAAATAAATAAATGAAAATTTAAGTTAATATCAAGTAATATAATAATAACCACAAATCATAGTAGATCTTTTCCATAACAAGTTTAAGTGATTTCAAAACATTATAATTTAATTTTTGTGCAGGGAAAAGGTACTCATTATCCTATAAGTGTACAGGTATATTGGCATCAACACACAAATATAGCCACTTATAAAGTAAAAAATTTTGGGGTGCCTGGGTGGCTCAGTTGGTTGAGCAACTGCCTTTGGCTCAGGTCATGATCTCGGAGTCCCAGGATTGAGTCCCACATCGGGCTCCCAGCTCCATGGGGAGTCCGCTTCTCACTCTGACCTTCTCCCTTCTCAGGCTCTCTCTCACTCTCGCTCTTTCCTAATAAATAAATAAATAAAATCTTTAAAAAAAAAAAAGTAAAAAATTTTGTCATCTGTTGTCTGTTTTCATTCCCAAAACCCATAGAAAATAAGCTTCTCTCCTCACAGGATGGTCCTTATTTTATAACCCAGAGTGTTCTCTCAGTATGACAGAGGTTTCCTCCAAGTAGATTTTGCTATCTAGAATGGAAGAAACATAGTCACAAACAGACCTCTCTAGAGGAACAAGTAAGTTAGATTCTTATTCCAAGACAATGGGAGGGCAGGTGAAGAGCGAGAGTGCTCTGACCATGACCGAGAACTATTCTCTAGCTCTTCTCCATTTTTTCTTGTCATGGGGATGATTCATACCTGACTTATCCTACTACTGGATCAGTGATTTCTATTTGGTTAGCAGATAACATAGATATTCATAATCATGATGGAAAGTTACAGGGAATGGTACTCTGAGAAGTAAGGAGACAAACATTTTCAAGAAAAACCAATGTTTTATGACATTAGTGCCTTCAAATTTATGTCCTTTAATACCTTAATTTCTGGAGAGCAGACAGTGAGCTGAATGAAATCTGGTCCAGGTACTCAGGTCAAAAACGTCCTGATTCTATATGTACATGCACAACCCTCGACCTCTAAATCTCTTAATGTCTGTACTAATGAACTGAATCTTTAAATAAAAATGTGTGTTATATATCCCAAGGGGGTATTATACCATATTAGAAAAACAGGCACTGGTATAGGAGTCAAGCTAACCCCTACTGGGGGAGAAAAAGAGAAGTTTTATATTCTTACTACTTATGAAATGGTTCACAAATAAGAGAATAATTTAATATGCATGTACCTATATTGGTATACTTGTGTGTGAAGTATTATATATGGGGGGTGAGTATGACACAGAAAATAATTTTAATGGAAATTATTGATTTTAATATTTATTGAGAGTTTCATTTCTTTTAGTATCAGGACTTTTAGGACACAAGCTGAAAGCACATGAAATTTTTCACAGAATTTCAATCACTATCACAAATATTTATGTGTTCTTTAGTTGATGATGATATTATGGCATTGTAGAAATTCAGCTCAGGCTTATTATGCCTACATATTAGGACAAGGCTATTTTGATGCTCTAATAATAATAATTTGAGTCACTAATGATGATGGTGATGATAGCACTAATAATAAAATGTAATTGGATTTTGAATCATAGCTGCATATTTTTATTAATTGGAAAAAAAAAATGAGTTTGGAATAGAAGTGCCTGGGTGGCTCAGGGGACTAAAGCCTCTGCCTTTGGCTCAGGTCATGATCTCAGGGTCCTGGGATCGAGCCCCACATCAGGCTCTCTGCTCTGCAGGAAGCCTGCTTCCCCCCCCCTCTCTCTGCCTGCCTCTCCGCCTACTTGTGATCTCAATCTCTCTGTCAAATAAATAAATAAAATCTTTAAAAAAAATGAGTTTGGAATAAATAGAACTCATTCTATAATGTAGAGATAACTTCTAATTCACTTAATATGCTTTGCCATATCTGTTTTTGAAAAAAGTTTGGGTAATATCATGTTAAAACAAATTCTGCCATTTTTTATTTACATTTTGTAAGAAGCACATTCAAAATGGGATTTTTTGGTAATATGAGTATATAACATTACAGAATATATATTTTCACAATTTTTAAACCATTTCCTATTCTTAGACATATATGTTTCTTTGTTTTGCTGGGACTAATAAAACAAATACATAGGCTGAGAACATTTTTAGCACTATCTCCACTTTATGTTTTTTTTAAAGGGTGAAATTCACATAGAATTAACCAATTAAGTCATTTGAAAATCTACAGTTAGGTGGCTTTTTGCACATTTTCAATGCTGTACAGTAATCAGCACTTTATAATTCCAAAATATTTCCATTACTTCAAGAGGAACTCCATAACCATCAGTCATTCCCATTCCCCTGTCTTTCCTGCCCCTGAAAATAGCTAATACGCTCTCGGATATAATGACCTTGCCTATTTTGGACATCCAATAACTATAATCACAAAACATGTAACTTTTTGGGCACCTGGCTTTCTCAGTTAGTAAAACATGCAACTCCTGATCTCAGGGTTTTGAGTTCAAGCCCCGAGTTGGATGTGGAGCCAACTTAATTAAAAACAAACAAACAACCCCCCAAAAATGTATTGATAACATGTAACTTTTGTGTTTGACTTTTTTCATGTAGCATAATATTTTCAAAGTTCATTTCTGTAATTGCATGTATCAGTATTTCATCTTTTTTATGGATGAATAACGCCTTGATGGATATGCCTCAGTCTGTTCATTCATTAGGCAGCTGATGAATATTTGGGTTCTTTCTATTTTGAGCTAGTAATGCTACTATGACATTCATATACAAGTTATTGGAAGATGTGTTTCCAGTTATTTGGGGTATATACTAGGGATTTGAACTGCTGAGTCATAAGGTAGTTGTGTTCAACTTTTCGAGTGATTTTCAAACTGTTTTCACATCTCCTACATGGTCTTATATTCCCACCAGCAATGTGTGAGTATTCCAATATTTCCACAAAATCTCCAACACTGGCAAGTGAAAAGAATTAAAGCCATTTTTGATCAGATTATTTGTTGTTTTGGTGTTGCGTGTGTAAGTTTTTTGCATATTTTGGGTATTCACCCTTTATTGGATATATCATTTACAAATATCTTTTCCCATTCAATAGGTTGCTTTTTGGTTTTGTTGATGGTTTCCTTTACTCTGCAAAAGACATTTATTTTGGTGTAGTTCCAATAGTTTATTTGTTTACTTTTGTTTCATTTGTTTGGGGAAACACATCTAAAAAACAGTTGCTAAGCCAATTTCAAAAAAAATTACTGCTTAAGGTTTCTTCTAGGAGTTTTATGGTTTTAGGTCTCACAAGTAGGTCTTTAATCCATTTTGAATTTATTGTGTGGAGGGTGTAAGAAAGTGGTCCAGTTTTATTCTTTTGCATATAGCTGGGCAGTTTTCCCAGCACCATTTGTTGAAGAGAGTTTTCTCCTCCATTGAATATTCTTGCTTCCTCTGTCATAGATTAGTTGACCAAAGAAGTATGGGTTACAGTCTGGGTTCTCTATTCTGTTCCATTGTTCTATGTATCTATAGTTGTGCCAATGCCATACTGTTTTGATTACTACAGCTTTGCAGTGTATCCTGAAATCTGGAATTGTGATACCCCTAGCTTTCTTCTTCTTTTTTTTTTTTTTCAAGATTTTATTTATTTATTTGAGATAGAGACAGTGAGAGAGAGCATGAGAGGGGAGAAGGTCAGAGGGAGAAGCAGACTCCCTGTGGAGCTGGGAGCCCAATATGGGACTCGATCCCAGGACTCCGGGATCATGACCTGAGCCGAAGGCAGTTGCTTAACTAACTGAGCCACCCAGGCGCCTCTTTATTCTTCTTTCTTAATATTGTTTTGTTATTCATGGTCTTTTGTGGGTTTTTTGTTGTTGTTTACTTGGTTTGGGGGGGTTGTTTGTTTATTTAAAATTTTTAGAATTATTTGCTCTAGTTCTGTGAAAAATGTCGGTATTTTGATAGCATCAGATCATATCCATAGATTGCTTTGAGTAGTAAGGACCTTTTAAGAATATTGGTTCTTCCAATTTATAAGTATAGAATAACTTTCCATTTATTTGTGTCATCTTCAGTTTCTTTCATCAGTGTTTTATAATTTTTTAAATTTAAATTCAATTAACCAACACATAGTACATCATTAGTTTTTAAAATTTTTTTATTATGTTCACTTAGCCAACATATAGGACTTCATTAGTTTTTGATGTAGTGTTCAATGACTCATTAGTTGCATATAAGACCCAGTGCTCATCATATCACATAACCTCCCTAATGCCCATCACCCAGTTACCCCATTCCCCCCACCCCTCCCTTCTGCAGCCCTTAGTTTGTTTCCCAGAGTCAAGAATCTCATGCTTTGGCTCCTTCTCTGATTTCTTCCCATTCAGTTTTCCCTCCCTTCCCCTTTTTTCCTTTGCGCTATTCCTTATATTCCATATATAAGTGAAACCATGTGATAATTGTCTTTCTCTGATTGACTTATTTCATTAGCATAATATCCTCCAGTTTCATCCATGTCGATATAAATGGTAGGTATTCATCCGTTCTGATGGCTGGGTAATATTCCATTGTATATATGAACCACATCTTCTTTATGCATTCATCTGTTGAAGGACATCTCAGCTCCTTCCACAGTTTAGCTATTGTGGATATTGCTGCTGTGAACATTGGGGTGTATGTGCTCCTTCTTTTCACTACATCTGTATCTTTGGGGTAAATACCCAGTAGTGCAATTGCTTGGTCATAAGGTAGCTCTATTTTTAACTTTCCTATCTTGAGGAACCTCCATACTGTTTTCCAGAGTGGCTGTACCAGCTTACATTCCCACCAACAGTGTAAGAGTGTTCCTGTTTCTCCACATCCTCACCAACATTTGTTGTTTCCTGTCTTGTTAATTTTTGCCATTCTAACTGGTGTAAGATGTTTTTTATAATTTTAGAAGTACAAGAGAAAATGAAAACCTCCGGTGGGAATACGAATTGGTGTAGTTGCTATGGAAAAGAGTATAGAGGTTCCTCCAAAAATTAAAAATATAATTACCATATAATTTTTAATTCCACTAGTGGGTATTTACTCAATGAAAATGAAAACACAAATTCAAAAACATGTGTATGCACCCCTATTTTTTTGCAGTATTATTTACAATAGCCAGGATATGGAAGCAACCCAAGTGTCCATCAATAGATGAACAGAATAAAGAATATGTGGTGTGTGTATGTATATATATGTGTGTGTGTGTTGTAAATATATGTATATATATATTGAAATATTACTTCCCATAAAAGAGAATAAGATTTTTCCATTTTCAACAACATGAATGGACCTAGACAGTATAATGCTAAGAGAAATAAGTCGGGCAGAGAATGACAGGTTCCATATTATTTCACTTATATGTGGAATTTAAAAAACAAAACCCATGAACAAAGAAATGGAGACAAACAAACAAAAAAATAGACTCTTAAGTACCGGGAAAAAATTGGTTGTTGCCAGAAGGGAGGTTTGTGGGGAGGGGGTAGGTCTGTAACAATGTATAGAATTGCTGAATCATTATATTGTACACCTGAGCCAAATACAACACTGTAAGTTAATTATATTTTGACAACAACAATGACAACAACAAAACAACAAAAAATTAAGGCCAGTTTAGGGGATGAAGTGCTATCTTGTGGTTTTGAATGGAATTTCTCTAATGAATAATGATGTTGAACATCTTTTCATGTGGTTGATGACCACGGCACATCTTCTTTAAAGAAATACCTATTCAAATCCTTTGCCTATTTAAAAAATTATAAGACACGTTAAAGAGCAAATAGACAAATGGCAGCAGTAAGTCCTATGTTATCAGTAAGCAAATGAATGTGCGTGGACTAAATGCTCCAATTAAAAAGAAGAGATTGGAAGATATCTGCTGTAACCACCCCTACTCAACATTGACTAGAAGTTCTAACCAGGGCAACTACGTAAGAAAATGAGATGCATACTCCCCTCCCCACCCTATAGATTCCCTGAGGAAATCAATATCATTGTGCTATGATGAAGATCTTTCCTGAGTACCAAGGTTTCAAATATTAGTTTCACCCCTATTTTTGAAGTTTCATTTTCACCAGATTCCTTATACTAACTGAAAATTTGCCAGTGCAGTTCCTTACTTCTTCAGCCATGTACAATGTTTGGTGAATATAATGAAAAAAAAATGTGTGGGAGAATTATCTAAGTGAGCCCATTCTCAGTGTTAGTTGCCCTTGATGCCAGCTTCAGAAACTTATATAAGCCTTGCCTGAGCTCCTTGTTCTTGAGTGCATACACCATGGGGTTGAGGGCAGGAGGAATGACGTTGTGTAGTACATTGAGTAGAACTGGGATGAGGGGAACTGTCGTTGCTGCACTGTGAGTGATGGAAATGACTATGATGACAGTGTAAAAGAACAAGATCAGGATGAGATGAGAAGCGCAGGTACTTAGGGCTTTGGATGCAGCTTCTGCTGAGTTCAGCTTCAGCACTGAGTGAAGTATCAAAGCATACGATAAGAAAATCAAACCCAGATCACTCCCCATCAATGTCCAGGCCAGAAGTACCTGATAGATGCTGTTGATGGTCCTGTCATCACAGGATAAGCTGGTGACTCCAAGATTAGAGCACAGACAGTGCTCTATTTGGCTCTGTGAGCAGTAGTGTCTCTGAGCAGCCAACACGGGCACTGGGACAGTAGCCACGCTGTTTCTGAATGCCATGAGCAT
>JAPYYJ010003178.1:0-11873 GCA_028533885.1 Nasua narica | reverse complement strand
CACCCACACTGCACACACACACCATCACCACACATCACCCACACTGCACACACACACCACCACCACCACACATCATCCACACTGCACACACACATACCACCACCACACACCACCACACATCACCCACACTGCACACACACACACCCTACTACCACACATCACCCACCGCCCACACTGCACGCACACACATCACCCACCACATTGTACACACACACCACCACCACACACCACCCACACTGCACACACACAAGACACTACCACCACACATCACCCACACTCACACACACACTACTACCACCTCATGCCACCCACACAGTGTACACACATACACTACCACCAGACACCACCCACATACACCATCACACTCTACCACCACCACCACCACCACACATTGCACACATACCACCACATATGACCACACTGTACACACACCACCACCACCGCATAACATATATACAGCACACATGCACCACAACCACGTACCACCCAAACCCATATACATATACTGTACATATACATAACATATCACCACTACCACCACCACCACATACTGCCCACAGACATGCACATGCTCTCACACATACCTGAAATACACACCACACATGCATGTACACATGTGCACACTCATGTACCGCTTCCCACTCATGAGCTGTTCCCTGTCTAGTTCAGGCCTTGGTCTCTCCATTAGAGCATCATTATGCAGGGTAATACTGGGTTTCCCATGCCCTGTGTGCATGGGCGGACCCTGAAGGTAAGGACTTAGTTGGGCTATGAGCTATTCAGGAAGTAAGTGTGATTTGAAGTCAGTCTCAGGAGTTGACCTCCCCCATGCAGGAGAAGCTGAAGGAGCCCAGGGAAGGTGCACATGTGTGGGTGCTCAGGTCCAAAGCAGATTGCACTGCTCTTGGCATTTGGGTCTGAGGGACACCTCCTGTGGATCTTGAGATGACTGGGAACTTAAAGTAGAAATAAGGGTCAAATATCAGGAGCCAGCAAAAAAATCCCAAAAAAACAAAAAAACAAAAAACAAACCCAGATTCAGCATATGCCAACTGTGACCACATCCCTGTACCATTTTGCCCAAGAGGAGATGAGCTGTGGCTCTGGGCCTTGGAGGAGTTAGTCAAGGGAGGGGGAGGTCAGGGGAAGGCAGAATGAGGAAGAGCAGAGGTCTGCAGGGGTCAGCAGGGGCTCGGGGTTCTTGAGGGAAAGGAGGAGTATGAGAGATGAGGAAGGGGAGGCTGGCAGAATCAGATGTTGGAGCTCAGGCAGAGTCTATTGCCAACAGGAGGGTCACCCAAAGGGGAGCTCAGGGGAGAGAGCCAGTCCCTGCTGTGATAGGGGGCTAATAGGAGCCTTTTGCAACCTGTGGCTCAGGCAAGGGAGGAGGAGCTGAATTGAAACCTAGCCAGGCAGGGCATATGCAGATGAAACTGTATGGTATGCCAGGCCACAACCAATCAGGTTGGAGTTGGGAGGGGCTGGAGGGGCAAGAGGGGCTCCAGTGATGAACCTGGCAGACAGCATAGTGGAAGGTAGATGAGGAGGGTCAGTGACATGTGGCGGGACTGGTCCTCTGAAGCATGGGTGTAGGCCCTCTTCTGGTACCCACCCACTTGCCTCTGGACTAGAGCAGGACAGCTGAAGCCAGAACAAGCTACTCTGGGACATCAAGAAGTCATTCAGCCTCTCCAGACCTGGCACTGCACCTCAGTTCATACAAAAGGTCCGTGAATTGCGAGACCACAGAGTACCTTCTAGCACGCTCTGGCCAGGAGAGGCAGTTTTGGAGTCCTATAGAATACCCTCTGCTCCATAAAAAGTGGCAGCAACAGTGGGCTGATGAATGGGCTTCTATTCCAATGGCCAGACAGCTGCCTTCCATGCTGACTTAGCACAAGGAAAGCTGCCAGGGCAGAAATGTTTCTAAGAGAAGAATAATGCATGAGTTCCATGGGCCAATCTGATAGTGTGGGATATGATGATGGAGTCAGGTTTAAGAGGGGCACAAGGGGTAGGGGTGGAAGCTCCAGGCTTGAGAATTTAGTCAGGGCATTAGCTCACGACCCCAACCAAGTCCTAGCCAGAGATCCCCTAGCCAGAGAGCAAGGCACTGTTTACTCTTCTGGGAGGTGCATAAAACAGCTACTGCCTGGAAAATCAGCAGCAGGAAAAACATGCTGTAGGTCAAGGAGCAAGAGTTTGTTGATGGCCTACCAGGTACCTGATGGTTGGCTCATGTTAGTTCTGGAATTTATGTTTCCCAGTTCCCATATGAAGAATCTGAGAACCAACAGAAACACATGACAGCTATTGGGGGGAGGGCAGGATGGACCTGCCAGGCCTGCGTTGCCTTCACCCACTGCTTCCTTGGCTCCTTCCCACTTCCTCTTTCTAGCATCTTACCAACTTGGACACTGGGGGTGTGTGGTCAGAGGTTTCCTAGAGAGATGGTGTATTAAAGTTCTCTAGAGAAACAGAACCAGTAGGATATCTACATTTACTATAAGGAATTAACTCACACAGTTATGGAGGTTTGCAAGTCCCAAATCCACAGAGCTAATATTCCAGTTTGACCCAAAGGCCAGAAGCTAGGGAGAGCTGATGTTGCAGTTTGAATGTCTGTAGGAAGGAAGAATTCTCTTTTGCTCAATGAGGATTAACCTTTTTTTCTATTTAGGCCATCAATGGATTGGATGAGGCCCACCCACATTAGGGAGAGGAATCTGTTTTCTTCCGTGTACAGATTTAAATGTTAATCTCAACTGGAAACACCCTCAAAGACATATACAGAATAAGGTTTGACCAAATATTTAGATACCCTGTGGCCCAGTCAAGTTGACACATAAAATGAAACGTCATGGATGGAGTATGTTTTGGTGGGGGCAGAGACCAGTGCTACTGCAGGTGCCTGGTCATTTCTCATCTGTGTAGGGCATGCTGTGAGCATGAGAAGTTTTACTGGATTGTTATATTCATCACCCGATGGCATGCTTAGCCCATGACATCTCTCTGTCAGACTTGTGTTGGTCAGTCTCCACTGTCCCTCCCAGAAGGAAGCCACACAGGCAATGGTAGTAATGTTCCCAAGCACTCATCCTCTTCTCCTTGGCCATGATTACTGTACACCCACCTGTATCTGGTGTATGCAGTGCTGAGAATGATACACTGTGGTGCTCCTTGGTGCTACTGAGCCACAAATCTATGGATTCTCTGAGGTGTCTGTAACCCCTAGCACTACTTGGTTCCTCAGAGGCTGACTACCCAAGGGCAGAAGAACTAGTGAGTTATAAGCACAGCTCAGAACACTGGCATTTTCTGTGTGGAGAGAGAGCTGGGGGTGCTTCCCTCCTCTTTATTTTGACATGTTCCAGTCTGGACTCAGTATCCAACTCCCAAGGCTCTGCGCTGGTTGGGGAGGTGATTCCAGTGGGACACTGGTCCCACATCTCATGTCCTGATGTGCTCCTAAAACCAAATTAAATGTAAGAACACCAGGATTCTTAATTATGTGGCAAGATATAAAGCAATTTGAATACCAGCTATATGAAACTGTCAGAGGGGAATAGATGTCAAACTGGCAAAAGAAACAATTAATTGGGATTGGATTTCATGACATCCTTTGCTCACATTCACCTGTGTCAACAAGACAAATGACACGCTGAGGAATCAGATGAGTTCTAGGGCCCCATGAGTGCTCTGGACACTGCCATCCTGGACAGAAGGCTTCTTGACCATAAAACCATCTCCAGACTGCAGTTTTTCTACGGGTGGGGTACAAATGTATATAAGCCATATTCTTCCCCCAAGGTCTTGTTCGACATATGTACGTAGGAGGCAGTTGTAGGAGATGAAGCCATGTGCACAGAGCAGAATGCCAACCAAAGGCACCCAGAGCTTTCTGGGTGGTTCTGAAGCCCAGCTAGTGAGAGTCATCCTGCTATATTTATTTACCCACTTCCAACATAGTCCTTATCCCACCTTCTGACCTTGCTTTCTCTCTGGGTCCCCAGCACCAGAGCCTGGTACTTTGTAGGTGGGAAAGAATATTTGTTGAATGGATGGGTGGGTGGGTGGATGGCTGGTTGGATGGTTGTGTGGGCAGGTGGATGGATGGTTGGATGGATGGATGGATGGATGGATGGATGGTCGTGTGGTTGGGTGGATGGATGGATGGATGGTTGTGTGGGCGGATGGATGGATGGATGGGTAGATGGATGAGTGGGTGGATGGATGGGTAGGTGAGTGGGTGGTGGGTGGGTGCCATGTTGGAGAGTGGAATGTGACTTTCCTTCTGTAGGGTAGAGGCTCTCTCTCTTTTAGGGCTTATTTGGTACTGGAGATCCTTTGTTCTCTATCTCTGAAAGGCTGAAGTCAGGCATATTCCTGGTTATATGGGGTTGGGGGATGCTGAGTAATTTAGACCAGATCCTTTTCATACTGTGGTGCTCAATTTACCATTAAGTAAACTGGAAGCTCCATATCCCACTTCAGGGCAGCTGAGTGTGGGGTCCCTGGTTTCCAGTAAGTGCAATGTCACGTATGTGGGGGGAAATCTTCAAAGTCAGTATGGGAAGCTGGATACAGCACAGGAGAGTAAACTCACGGAGGCGATGTTTTTTGGACTCTGGCTTGCAGGCTAGGGAGGGCCTCCTAGAATTGTCTTATTCCCAGTGAGATCCAGAAGAGAGCAGGCTTCTAAGGTGTGAGGATCGATCTCCAGGCCTGCCCTTCCTCCTCTCAAAGCTTGTCAAACTTTCAGCCTCCTGTGGGAACTGAGAGGCTCTGTAGGCCTCTCACATAGTGGTTGCACAGTGGGCTGGGTGCTCTTCCTTCCCTCCCCTCAATGTGAGGGATGTCAAGTGCCAAGTCCAGCCAGCCAAGGTCACTTGTTTTGGAGATGAAAAGGGGATAAGACTGAATTGGGTGACTTTTGTGAACAGCTGCACAAGGAGGACCTCTTCTGCTCCAGTGACCCCAGGTGTGGAGTCTTGCATCATGAGGGAAAAGATAGAGGCTTTATAGCCAGATACTGACTGATAACCCACCTCTGCCAATACTGTGCAGTGTGACCTCAGACATATCACTTAACCTCTCTGAACCTCAGTTTCCTCATCTGTAAAACTGGAAATGGCAACATGTATTTAGGAGGTTTCTATGAAGGACTGATGACATTTTTAATAGAAAACAATTCTAGCACATGGTGGACTCCCAGTAACAGCTTGTTTACTACTGTTCTCTCAGTGCAAGTAGTTTCTGGGTGAGCTAGACCTCTAATACCCAAACTCACCCCTGTAACAGAACACACAGAGCATGGTAATGTTTGCAGGGCACACAGGGTATATGGAGACAGAAGGTGTCAGGATGGGTGTCTTCTGTAGGCATCCCTCTTTCTGCCCACTGGGAGCCATTTCTCACAGACTCACACTTTTGACTCTGGTAAGACTCTGGCAACTCTGAGCCAGAGTCTTTCCTGGGAGCCTACACGAAAACTGACAGCATCCTTCCTGGTTCTAGACCCAGTATTTACCTAGTCTGGGTTCTACATAGTGTCCTTTCTTCCTGCTGTGACCTCCTCAGAACCTAGCCCACATTAGGGACACAGAAGAGGTAGTTCATTGTACTGACCACTAGTAAATACCTCTTGTGTGCCAGGTGGTGGGTAGGGCCTTTTACATATATTATCACAGATCTTTAAAATTATAATAGTCCTTCTGCATTACAATGAGTATCTTGAGGCTCAGAGAGATTAAATTAATTTCCCAAATTCACACAGCTAGGAAATGGTGGATTTGGATTTTTTCTTTCTTAAATTTTAGATTTTAAAAGTTGTGGTAAAATACACTTAACATAAAATTTACCATCTTAACCATTTTTAAGTGTACAGTTCAGTGACAGTAAATACATTTACATTGTTATCTACCTCTAGGACTTTTTCATTTTCCCAAATTGAAATTCTGTATCCATTAAGCAACTCTGCATTACCCTCTACCAGCTTCTGGAAACCACCATCCTACTTTCTGTCTCTATGAACCTGACTATTCTAGGTGCCTCATGTGAGTGGAATCATTCAGTATTTGTCTTTTGACTGGTTTCTTTCGCTTAGTGTAATATCCTCACAGTTCATCCATGCTTTGCATGTGGCAGGATTTCCTTCCTTTTTATGACTGAATAATATTCCATTGTATGCAATCACTATATTTTGTTTATACATTCATATGTCAGTAGATATTTGGGTTACTTCCCTTTGGCTATTGTGAATAATGCTGCTATGAACATGGGCATTTACATATCTCTTCGAGACTTTGCATTCCTCTTTCTTGAACATATATTCAAAAGTAGAATTGCTGGATTATATGATAATTCTAGTTTTAATTGTTTGAGAAATCTCCATACTGTTTTCTATAGCAGCTGCATCATTTTGCATTCCAGTGAGTCTCCAATTTATCCATATCCTTGCCAACACTTGTAATTTTCTATATTTGTTTTTATTTTGACAGTAGCCAGCCTACTATCCTAATGAGTATGAAGTGGTTTTGATCTGCATTTCCCTGATGATGCACACTGGAAGCATGGAAAGTGAACCCAGACAAATATCTTTCTCTTGGAGCTCCCATGTTGTGGGTGAGCTGTACCTACCCTGAGGGGTGGGCTGGTTGTGAACAGTCTGAGCCAGAGTGGCATTTGGCATTCGTGTTCCTTAGAGGTGCTTATGATGGAATGGATCCTCTTGTTTACCTCCCTCATTGCCTTGTGGGTGCTAAAGCACCTTGTTCATAATAGGCACTGCACAAAGGAGTAATGATATCACTGTGCTCCCAAGGCAACTCTCTGGGCAGGGAGGTGGTGGGCTGAGAACAACCCTGACTCAGCTGCCCTTCGGGCCATCCTGGATGTGCCCTCAGACCATTTTAGGCTTAGTTCCTCAGACACAAAGTGGGATTAGAGAAAATATCTGTTATCCTGAGGACTGAGGGAGGTCAGAGTAGAGGTGCTCTGAAAACAGAGCAGTAAGGAGGCGGCCCTGGCTCAGCTCTGAAATGTCAGTTGTGTCTTGCCTGCCCCCCTTCCTGGCCTCTTCCCCTGCAAGAGCTCTGATGGCGGCACTCCACACTCCTCACCTCAACTCTCAACCACCCTCTTGACAGTGGCTCATCATCTTTCCCACTGCAACCTGATTATATAACTATCCAGCTCAAAACCCTGAACTAGCTCCCTGATGCCTCAAGGCAAAGTTCTTTAAAAGTCCCAAGGTGCATGACTCCTGTGGATCCCATGAGAGTAGTAGCCCCTGCCAGGCCTTTTTACCTGCTGGCCTTCCCTTGAGCCATATGCCTTGCTGTGTACCTAAGATGCAGAGGAGACTGCCTTTAACATTCCTTTGCTTTTACCATTCCTCTGCCCGGACTGTCCCAACCCCATTTTTCATCTGTGGGCACCCACTATGCTGTAATGCATTGCCCCTGGATAGAGAGCTTCCTGGGATGGGATCTGCATATGCCCAGTGCCTGGCACACAGCATGTCCTGGATGGGAAAAGAGAGGAAAAGAATGGAGAGAAAGATGGCACAGTGGATAAGTGGAGGAATTGTGGAGTTTTGTAAATGCAGGGGCCATGCCTTAGTCATCTTTGTTCCCTGAAGCCAGAATAGAATCAGGAATTTGAGGACACTTAAAGACATTACTTCTTGGTCGAGAAAAATGGAAGTAGTAATGTGTGTATACGAGTGTGAATGTGGTATTGTGATATAAGAAATATATATTTGGTCTTTATCCCCCATTCCTGGTAGGGAGCCCTTAAAATGCTTGTAATTTCCTGTGTGATGGGATGAGAAGAACATCTTTTGTTTTTCCTAACAAGCCCCTTTCAACCACACTTGAATTAATGCTAATGAAGGGATTTTGGAGAAAGGAGGCTGATGGACAGAAGACCAACCATGTGATTGGAGGCTTGGAGCTTTCGGTCCCACAGGTTGACTTAAAGTGAGGGGAAAGGGGCTGGAGATCGAGTTAATCACTGATGGCCAATGATTTGATCAATTGTGCCTATGAAATGAAACCTCCATAAAAACCCTAATCAAAAAGGCTTTGGAGAGTTTCTAGGCTGATGAATGCATCAGTGTGCTAGGAGGGTGCCACGTCCCAAACTCCAAGGGGACAGAAGGTCCTGTGCTCAGGATTCATCTGGGCTTTGCTCTATTTACCTCTTCACCTGGCTGTTCATTTCTATCCTTTAAAACACATTAGTAATAGTAAAGTGTTAACTCTGAGGTCTATGAACTGTTAGAGTAAATTATCGAATCTGCAAGAGTGGGATCATACAACCTCTGATTTGTAGCTAAGTGAGAAAGCAATGTAAGTAACCTTGGGACCCACTACTTGCTATTGGTGCCCGAAATGGGACAGTCTTGTAGAACTGAGCTTTTAACCTGCAGGGTCTGTGCTGAATTCAGGTAGTTTAGCATTGAAATTGGATTAAATTGTAAAACACCCATTTGGCATCTACAGAGAATTTGAAAATTGATTGGAATGGAAAATCTACATATTTGGTGTTAAAAGATTTGTGAGTAGAGAAACAAATCCTATCCTAGAGTGGGTTTGTAAGAGGATGTTTGTGGGGTTGTTGGAGTACATGTATATGTGTGACTGGGTTATGATGCATCAACAAATAGCCTCCCATGTCTCAGTGGCTTTACTTACACAACAAGAATTTAGGGCTCCTTACAACAAAGGTTGGAAGGGTTTTCTGCTCCTTCATAGTCACTCAGGACCCAGGCTAACAGAAGCCCCATCTTGAATTGAGTTCCTTTATCACAGAGACAGATGGAAAGAAATGTGATAAATTGTGCACTTCCTTTTAGCATTTCTGCCCAGAAGTGACAAACATTATTTTATCTCATTTTTTATTGTTCAGAGCACATCATATAGCCACCCCTAATTCAAAGTGGGAAGGGTAGTATAGTCCTTCCAGAAAGAGTGGGGAGTGGAATACGATGAGCAGTCTGATGGGCTACCACTGGGGACATGAGTCATTGGGATCAGCTGGAAGGACCTTCTCTCCTCTCTCAACATCAAGAAACTGTGGCAGGATCCAAAATTCAGACATTCAAGCTGGCAACTACAGTTTGGAAAGGCTGAACATTCCACCAGTCTTGGACATGCCATCAACCTCTCCTCTTTGGCTAGAAGTTTGGATATCTCTAAGGAGTCTGGGTTAAATAACATGTCAATTTCAAAATAACACTAATTTTGGATATCCCAAGAGAAGAGAGTCCATGTCATAAATTAGTCTTGGGAATGTTTCCAGGGGCAGGTGCTGGAGGAGCAATGGGAGGCAGTAGGGTCTTTCAGGGCAGGGAGCCCACGGTCTTCAGGATTGGACAACCTGCCACTTTCTAGCTATGTGGCCTTAGGAAGCTAATCCATGTTGCATGCTCATCTGTAATGGGGCTGATGGCCATGCTCAGCATCTAAGTAGCTGTGGAAACTGAATAAGATCATGCCTGGACAACACTTAGTGGAAGGAAGCCCAGCCCAGAGTGGGTGCTTGCCATGATGCTCACTGCTGGCCATCATCACAGCTGACTCTGTTAGGTCATAACCAGCCTTGCTCTATCCTTTGCCATCTGTGTGAGTGTGGATAGGTGCTAAATGTTTTTTCAGTGCAAAACTCTCTCATTAAAAAGTGGAGATGATCATACTTTCACTCCAGAGCTGAAAATTTCTGAGACTTGGAGAGGTGCTCAGTGAGTCTAGGGAAGGTGCACGGTGTGTGGGTGGAGCACAAGCAGGGGTGGTTGGGTCTAAGGAGGTGTGTGGTGTGTGAACAGAACACAAGGAGGGGTGGATAGCCTCAGCCTCAGTGTTGTGGCTCATTACACCCACATTTGTGTAGCTGCTAATTCAGAAATGGTTTTATACTTTTCCTTAATTGGGACAGTTGTTTCCCTTAAGTTTTAAAAAATATTTTATTTATTTATTTGACAGACGGATTTATTTATTGACAGAGAGGGAGAAAGAGAGAGAGAGAGAGAGAAAGTGAGTACAAGCAGGGGGAGCAGCAGGGAAAGGGAGAAGCAGACTCCCTGCTGAGTAGGGAGCCTGACATGGGGCTCAATTCCAGGACCCCAGGATCATGACCTGAGCCGAAGGCAGATGCTTAACTGACTGAGCCACCCAGGCAACAGGCAACCCAGCTTTCCCTTACTTTATTACAAAAATATCTCCCTGGGAGCCAGTTGTAACTGGTTGGTGTCTTCATGGACAGGCACACTCCTCCTCTGAGTGTCCCTTTTGGGTGATGCTCCAACTGGAATGATGGAGGTGGAGCAGGCCCTTCATGACAATGGCATCTTCTCCCCTCTAGTCCACACAGAACTAAAGAGTTCTCAACAAAGAGGATGAGGGATAGAGGCCATTAATTTTAGAGTGCTGGGAAGCCAGGATGGGTGCCCTCATTAGAAAGTTCAAAACTGCATTTTATTTCCATTTTGATGAGATTTTTATGAGTTAAAAGAGATGAAGTTGAATCCCATGAGTGTAATGGACCCAGAAAGATCACAGATACAGGATTGAATCCAATGAACCATGAGGAGTTTAGTAAATTAATTAAATTTAAGAAAATAATGAAATTTTTTTGCCACTAGATTAAAATTTCTAAATGTCTTAAAAAGGCAATGGCAATTCTCATTCATGAGAAATTAGTTACACCAACTCATCCTTCCCCCAACTCTTTCTCATATTTGTTTTACGAAGCTGCATTGGTGAGAGAATATCTGTCATGGGGTGGGTTAGGGTCAGGGTGGAGAGAGCTTTTCCAGAATGATTCTTGCAAGGTCCTGACCTTTCAGCTCTGGAAAGCATGGATGCTTTGCTTACCAGTAAGGATTGCTTACCAGCAAGGAATAGGAGCATTTGGTCAAAACAGTTTTGAGTTAGGGTTGGTGTAAGAGAAAAGTTGACCAGTTACCCAAGGCACCATAGAAAATTGCTCCTGGGGGATGTGGATGCAAAAATCCTAGTTGATAAGGAGAAGTTTGTTTGAGAGCTGTGGTTCAGGGTGCAGCCCTTCTGCCTAGAGTCCCACTGTAATCTCTGGGCTTGACATCATCTACACATGTTAGTTCCAGGAGGAGGTCATGATAGCAGGTGGCTGGGGGTTTCATGTTGAATAAGTACACACTTTGTGCTAGACACTCCACATGTATGATCTCATTTAATTCAATAAACAACCAAACTGTGGCCTAATTCGGGGCCTGGTTACTGCTACATTGCAGAGAAAAACATACAACTACAGCGATGTGTCTCATTTCAAGTTCAGATCACAATCCTTAAGAGAATGCTTAATTCTGCCCAGCAATCATATTAGTAGGCAAACTTTTGATGTAAAAAACCAGATGGTGAATATTTTAGTCTTTGTGGGCTATGTGGTCTCTGCTGCAATTACTCAACTTTGCTGCTGTCTTCTGAAAGTAGCCATGGACAACATAGGAATGAATAAGTATGGCTGTGTTCCAATAAAACATTATATGCAGCAACTGAAATTTAAATTTCAAATATTTTCACATACTACAAAATATTATGTTTCTTTTCTTTTTTTAAATTTTTTATTAACATATAATGTATTATTTGTCCCAGGGTACATGTCTGTGAATCATCAGACTTACACATTTCACAGCATTTGCCATAGCACATACCCTCCCCTATGTCCATATCCCTACCCCCTCACCTCCCAGCAACCCTTAGTTTGTTTCATGAGTTTAGGAGTCTCTTATGGTTTGTCTCCTTCCCCATCCCATCTTGTTTCATTTCTTTTCCCCACCCCCCAACCCCCTGCCCTGCCTCTCAAATTCTTCATATCAGAGCGATCATGTC
>JAPYYJ010003177.1:0-11875 GCA_028533885.1 Nasua narica | reverse complement strand
AACATTGTTCAAATGTCTATACTGCCCAGAGCAATCTATACTTTCAATGCCATCCCGATCAAAATTCCACCAGTTTTTTTCAAAGAGCTGGAACAAACAATCCTAAAATGTGTATGGAACCAGAAAAGACCCCGAATTGCTAAGGAAATGTTGAAAAAGAAAAACAAAGCTGGGGGCATCACATTGCCTGATTTCGAACTTTACTACAAAGCTGTGATCACCAAGACAGCATGGTACTGGCACAAAAACAGACACATAGACCAGTGGGGCTTACATTTTAAAACGATGCCCTGTCTCTCTGGAAGTGACTTTTTCTCTCACGTGGGCGTCCCTCCTGAACTGTACCCCCGGGGGCCGCTTCCTGCTGTGTCACAGGCCAAAGCCCTCCCTGCCTCGGCTCGCGGGGCTGGCCCCGGACACAGTGCTGGGGAGGGAAGGACTGCTCCCTGTGGGGCCAAGGGGGGCCCCCTCCTCCGGGCCGCCTTGCCATTGTTCTTCACTACACTCTCAGTCAGTGCCAGAAACCCGAAGGGGGTTGCAGTGTGCGGCGGGGTGTGTGTGTGTATGTGTGTGTGTGTGTGTGTGTGTGAAGGGGGGTGATGTCTGGATCATTCGCCAAGTGTGAGTTCTCCCTCAGGGCAGAGCACAATCCCCAAGACTTAAAACCCTGCCCAGGAGTCCCACGTGTCCACCCCAGCTCCTCGCCTCCTTCCCCTGGGGCCTGCACCTCCTTCTCACCTCACCTGCAGTCCCCTCTCCTCGAGGAAGCCCACACTCTGGGAGGCGGCCATGTCTCCCCCCTCCCTCCTCTTCCCCCAAGCCCTCAGAGGTCTTCCCACGGCTGGGGCCTTGCTGGAAAGCTGACAGGGCCAGCGGCTGTCCCTGGTGCCCGGTTACCTGGCATGTGGGGGCTGGGGAAGGAAGGTGGGGGATGAGCCGAGCTTGCCCTTTATCTTCCCAGATCTCCTTCTGTGGATTGGGGAAAGGTATGTCTTTTTCTGAGGGCTTGAGGTTGTCCATGCAGGTGATATGAGCCCTCTTATTATTCCGGGGTCGTCCCGGGAATATGGAACGCCCAGGGCCCTGTCACCAGAGCTCTCCTACCCCTCGTGGACCCTCCCAGCCAAGGGCTCAGGGCCAGATGATAAAATGACACAGTCCAACATGCCGTGGGCCTCCTTTATGCAGGTCAAGCCACACAAGCCTTCTGCAAACGTGGCCTGTCTTCTGACCGGCTCGTATCCACGGGGCCGGTATTTCAGGGGGAATGATTTTTGGCCATTGTGTTAGCGCAAGATGTATTAGAAGCAGATGGCAAGACAGGATTACATTGCCAGACTTGTACTAGGGGAAATACCTATGTTAACTAAAATGGATACTGAGTCAGGGAAGGCTGGAGAGCTATCAGAATCTTGCCTGACTCAAGTGAAGGTGAGGGAGAAAGGAGCATCCTAGATATCATAGAGTCTAAGGGGAGGGCTCAGGAAGGCCGCCAGGGGGTCCTGTGAGCAGTCAACTCTCAGAGAGGTGTGGGTTTCCCAGGACTGGGGCCGCCTTGGTATTCCTACTGTGTTCAGTCATTGCCGGGGAGCAACCCGGAGAAGGGGGGTCTTAGTGCACACACACCCGTGGGGTTCAAACGCAGTAGCTGGGATTCTTGGTTAATTATGCTCCCCGAAGCTGGAAGTCTACAAGCTACATTCTTAGGGCCAGCCGGAGACACGGCCCCTTTGAATCACCATGACCCTGACTCTTTGGAAATGGCCATGTTCCCCCCTGGGAGCTCTGTGCTGGGATTGTGTGTGTCGAACCCAGGTTTTAGGCTCACCAGCCTATTCGGAGAACTCCTGGAGACCCACCCCCCAACCATAGAACACAGATGACTCTCGAAGTGTAGCCCATTGACCACTTGCAGCAGAATCGGTCGTCACCTCCTGATGAGGAATGTTTGTTCAAAGGACAGCTCTCTGGACTTCATCTCAGACATACCCAAACGCAATCTCTGAGGGATGGCCTCAGACTGGCATTTAACCCACCAACACACCCCAACACACACACACACACACACACACACACACAATTCTCGGGCCCTTCTAAATTTTGAACTTCAAATAGCGTGCACAATTCTGCCAGGAATGAACCTGTATATCAGAGTCTATTGCACCGGGTATAGAATTTCTTAGGACCCACGCACTTGGGAATTTTAGTGTCTTGCACAGTGTATGATACCACATCTCTCCAGTCCTAGAATAGTGCTTCCTTATAAGGATATAGGGCCTCAGGATCTCCCAACAGGCTTCTTTTCCTAATTACCCCATGGGAAGGTGTGCTTGGGGACCCTCCTTTTCATCACTCTTACACGCACTGATTGCTAGTTTCCATGGGCTGGGCTCCCGTGAACCTTTCCCACCTGTCATCTGTCCTTCTTCTCTTCCACTAGCACCAGATACTCAGGCCTCGGGGATTTCTTGTCTTATCTGTGCTTATCTGCAGCATTCCTGGAGGGTCAATGTACCTCCTGCAGCCCTATTCCTTTCAGCCACGAGCAAGTGGAAACATTCATGCCTTTGTTGGTTTCCTTATCTCTGCCTTCCTTCACCTTAGAGGCCCTTTTCTGTCTTTGGGTTCATTCCAGTTCCATTGCTTGACCCGCCCTGTTCTCAGCCAAACCCAGATCACTCGTTCTCTGGATGGGTATTTGTAGAAGCATCCACTCTAAAAGTCCACTTAATTATTATAAAACCCAATAATCCCCAGCACTAGTAATGATACTGAAAATCTGGTTTCCTTATGACTAGTCATGGAGGTATCATTACAATTCTTTAGGAACATCCTTTGGCAATACATATGAAGTATGAAGAGATCTAGGTATAGGAGATTCCAGAGATCTTTGGTTTGGGAATCTAGCTAAAGAAAATCAACCTGAATAGGAAAGCATGTCATAGCAATGAAAATGTACATCACAGAAATTCATAATATGGAAAAACTGGAAGTAATCATAAATGGCTAATATTCACTATGTGCTTATTATGTACTGGGCATAATTAAATTCTTTACCATTTCTTCTCATCCTCACTGCGTCTAAGATAGGAACAACTATTATCAGCAGTAAGAACTATAATTATCCCCATAGAACTTCCATAATTTCCTCTGGGCACCTAGTAAGTGAGAGATCTATGGTAGTTTGGACTACTGGCCCAGGCTCTGCCCTAAGGCGAGGTTCATTCCCTTCACTTTGAACTTGGCCATTTCCTGCCCCTCCCCCTCTTCAGTAATTAGATTACAAAAGGGTAAGTGCCATCGCACAGCCAATTAACTACAGGAGTCAGAATCGCTACTGAACAAGTTCTCCCCCTCTCTCCTTGTAAAGTTAGCTTTATGGATCTGACAGGCCTTTCAATGAATTGACTCAATTTTTTAAAAATTGCATAAATTGGGAGGTCTACCTCATTTTAGGTCTAGCGCCTTATTTAAACCTTCTAGATCATCTGGATCCCGATCCTTTCATTTAGGAGAACTACCTCTCTCGAGTTTTCTTACTGCAGACCCCATGGTACGTGCTCGAAGTCTTCACTGCAGATACTGGTTGGCTTAGTGCCGAGCGTGCGGTGTTAGGGACCCTCTCTAGGTCAGGATACTCCTGCTAAAACCCGTCGACTGCCACTTTTTAAAGAAAATCATTTTAAATTACTTTACGAACTCCTTGTATGTTAAGTCACAGACCGAGTTTTTATGAGCCACCTGTCAGCTCTGAAGCGTAATTTGAGAACGGGGCTGGTTCTTTGGCAAACTGTCTCAGTGTCTTCACCTTGAGCAAGAGTGATCGTTTCCTTTCCACAAGGATGGAGGAGAAACAGGTGACAGTGCTTCCCACAGTACTTGCCACCTGGATGGCCCTCAGGACACATTCATTCATTCATTTAAGCCCGCTTCTCCTCCATGATGCATTCGACATGCATCTCTCCGGGGATGTGTTTCTTTCTTTCTAGCTCCCGGTTACTGTGGGAGACCCAGCGGGGTGGCAGAAGGCAAGCTGGGTTTAGCACCTGCAGCTCCTGACTTTTCTCTCTGGAGAGGCTGACCCCTCTACACCTCATTCTGTCACAGCTGGCTGCCTTCTCCTGGAGGTATGGGTGAGGCAGGGGACCCAGGTAGGAGAGGAAGGAAGGCATGCAGAAGGAAATCCTATCCTGGGAGGGAGAATGCCTTGTCCTGTACTGAGCCACAATGTGATTTCTGGCTTTGAGTTAGTCCATAACCTTTCTTCTCTTCTCTTTTCTTCTTTTCTTCCTTCCTTCCTTCCCTCCCTCCCTTCCTCCTTCCCTCTTTCTTTCCCTTCCCTTTCAGCTATCCTTCCCTTCCCTTCCATTTTCCACTTCCCTTCCCTTCCCTATTTCCTTCCCCTTCCTTCCCCCTTCCCTTCCCCTCCCCTCCCCTCCTTTCCTTCCTTCCTTCCCTATTAGCAGTTAGAAAATAATTTTTATTGAGTATATGTACTTAGAAGGCAAAGAGTGTTTTCTAATCAAATTAATGGTCCCCTTTAGAAGCAATTATTGCCCATCAGGACTTAGAACATGCTAGAATCGTAGTCTCTTTGGCAGTTACACTCTTTGAAAAAAAGGTGTGTGGAGGTCATTTCCTAAAGGAAAATGCTCTTATATTCACGTAGGTGAATTCTTTTTCCACGGGTGCCCCCTCCTTTCCCCTCGTCTTGCCACTGACACCCCTGATTTGTCACACTTGTTCCAGATATTGAGCTGCCCTTGAAGTGGTTCAAGGGACAAAGCAGGGTCCTGAGACCTAGTGTCCCAAGGGAATGCCAGAATCACTCATTCATTCGTCAAAGACTTGGAGGCCCTCTTCTGTTCTCAGCAGTGGACAAGACTGAGCGTAGCTCCCTACCCACAGCCTTTATATCCCAGTAGAGAGGAGCTGCCAACGAACACATGATAAAGAGGACGATCTCTGAGAGTCAAAGGTGCTGTGGGGAGGAGAAAATGAGGCTGGAAAGGATTAAATAATGCGCCCAAGGTCACTCACTAGGAGGGGACAAAGCCGGGACTCCATATCATACTTAACTTGCACCGAAGCTCAGCCTTCCCGACTGGTGAGATCACAGCCAAGCGAGGGTTAGACCTTACCTTTGCACTGCACTTTAGACTCTTCCAAGTTATTTCTGGCACGTCGCCTCGTTTCACCTGGGGACATTGTTATTTCCAGCTTCTCCTCCGAGGCCTGCCACGAATGCAAAGGAAAATGGCAGGAGCAGATCCTCTAGCCAAGGAGCCAATTAAGCTGCCTGCGAATGTAGAGCAGTTAAATTCCCATGACTCGAAGGACCAAGAAAAAACTTGAGGTAGCCACGTCTAGAGCAAAACCCTTGGGGACGGAATTGAAATAGGAAAAGACCTTTCATTTCTCCTCCTGCAACTCAAAGAAATCCGTTCTTCGGCAGTCTCCTCAGCGTTGAAGGAATGTACCAGTGGGCAGCTCCTGTGTTCTTAGGTCCTGTGGGAATGGTGGGGAATGACTGTAGTTCTCTATTCTTCTGAAATCTCCAGGGAAAGACACCTCGCACTGAGGACAACAGTACTTACTCCTTCAAGTCCTCGGTCTTAGCCATAAGGTCATCACTTGACCGTTCACAAAGTACAGTGACCTACTTGATCTTGTTTGATGCTCATGTGAACCCCGTCAGGTAGGTCCTAAGATTCTTGTTAATTTCAGATGGGGAGACCGAGGTCCAGAGAAGGCACCGGACTCAGGGTGTTTCCGTGGGGCTGGTAGGCGAGCTGGGCTTTGAGATTTCTGACACCACGGGTCCCCCTTTCTCCACTGTGCCACATTACCATGAAGCACAGTTGCTTTTGTGATGGCTTTGGAAGGAGCTCTTCCAAAAAGCACATTTACTTCCCTGCCCTTTGAAGCAGAGGACACAGGGGATGGGGAGTGGCGGTGTGGTATAACATTTTCTGGATGAATAAAGGTACTTTTGTGAATGTATACGCCCTTTCCTGCCCAGAAATCTACCAGTTTTATTAGTTTTCCATGCTTTCCTTTTTTTTCCTCCCCAAATTTGTTTATTTAATCTTTCAGTGTTACAAGATTGATTGTTCATGCACCACACCCAGTGCTCCATGCAATACATGCCCTTTTCAATACCCACCACCAGGCTCACCCCCCCACCCCCTCCCCTCCAAAACCCTCAGTTTGTTGCTCAGAGTCCACAGTCTCTCCTGGTTCATCACCCCCTCCGATTTCCCCCCATTCGCCCCTCCCCTCCTTCTCACGATGCCCTCCATGATTTTCTTTATACTCCACACATAAGTGAGACCATAAGATAATTGCCTCTCTCCGCTTGACTTATTTCACTCCGCATAATCTCTTCTAGTCCTTTTTGATGAAGTCCTTGTGCTTTCTTCATATCTTTTTAAAAGATTTTTAAATGTATTTATTTAGAGAGTGAGAGTGAGTGTGTGCTTGCATGAGTAGGGGGAGGGGGAAAGGAGAGGGAGAGATAATCCCAAACAGACTACAGCTGAGTGTGGAGCCCGGCGTTGGGCTCAATCCCAGGACCCTGAGTTGAAATCAAGAGTCAGACACGTAACCGCCTGAGCCACCTGGGGGCCCCTTCTCTTTATATTTTGAAACTTCCAGTGAGCAGTAAAGTTTATTACAAATTGTTGGCAATTCCAGGAGGATGTAAGTTGCTACAACCCTTTGGAGGGACAATTAGGCGCTAAGTTTAAGAAGCTTTAAAAACGTCCACCATTTTGGATCCTATAATCTCATTTCTAAAAATGTGTCCTAAGAAAATATTCAGAAGGCTTCAAAAATATTGCTGTACAAGATTATCATGACATGATTTATGAGTTTAAAAACTGAAAGCAGGGGCGCCTGGGTGGCTCAGTGGGTTAAAGCCTCTGCCTTCGTCTCTGGTCATGATCTCAGGGTCCTGGGATCGAGCCCCACGTCAGGCTTTCTACTCAGTGGGGAGCCTGCTTCCCCGTCACTCTCTGCCTGCCTCTCTGCCTACTTGTGGTCTCTCTCTCTGTCAAAATAAATTAAAAAAAAAAAAAGAAAAGTGAAAGCAATCCGTGGAAAGGAACAATCGGTAAGTAAATACATTAAGTATTTAAGTAAAATACATTGAGTCCATGTGATAGAATATGATACAGCCATTGAAACTGCAAAAAAATTAATGCAAAAAATTTAAATTAATTAAGATATATTCATATGTTAAGCAGGTTGTAAAGTAGCACAGGCATTATGATGACAATTTTGAAAAAAAGACACATAAATAGAAAAATAACAGAGTCTGCACCAACAATTTCTAGGAGTTGGCTTTCTAGGAGTTCAGAGTGTGGCTTAGGGATGGTTTTTATTTCTTTCTGTATGCTTTTTATTTTATTTATTTATTTAAATAAAGATTTTATTTATTTATTTGACAGAGAGAGATCACAAGTAGGCAGAGGGGCAGGCAGAGAGAGGAGGAAGCAGGCTCCCCGCTGAGCAGAGAGCCTGATGCGGGGATGCTGATCCCAGGACCCTGAGATCATGACCTGAGCCGAAGCTTTAACCAGGTTAAGCAGAGGCTTTAACCCACTGAGCCACCCAGGCGCCCCTCTGTATGCTTTTTAAAAAACTTTTCTACATTGAACATGTACTACTTTAATAATAAAATGCTCAGATACTATCTAGGCATGAAATATTGGCTAGCTGTGAGACAAGCCACAGAGGATCTGAGTAAGGCTAGGTTTGTGGGTGTGAGTATCAGATGACCTTGACCTCATGGAGCAGTCTCTGCTGATTTCTAAATTGGAGGCTGCATTGTAAGGTTTCAGGAAAGCTGTTGATGGAAGATATCATTGATGATATCCTTGGTATGGACAGCATATTCACTGGAGTACTAAGGGTACATGATAAGGTGTTTTGTTTTTTTTTTTAAGATTTTATTTATGAAAGAGAGAGAGCACATGGGAGAGAGAGGGAGCAGGAGCAGGGGGGAGGGGCAGAGAGAGAAGCAGACACCCCGCTGAGCAGGGAGCTGGATATGGGACTCAATCCCAGGAACTTGGCTTCATGACCCCAGGGGAAAGCAGGCACTTAACTGACAGCCACCCACGTGCCCTGTGACAAGCCCTAACTGCCGATAGTAGTTGTTAATGTCGGCCTGTTTTTTAGGAATCCAAACAAATCTTCTAAGAAAATGAGATACTTTTTTTTTAAAAGACTTTATTTATTTATTTGACAGAGAGAGATCACAAGTAGGCAGAGACACAGGCAGAGAGAGGGGGAAGCAGGCTCCCCACTGAGCAGAGAGCCCGATGCGGGGTTTCATCCCAGGACCCTCTGGGATCATGACCTGAGCCAAAGGCAGAGGCTTTCACCCACTGAGCCACCCAGGTGCCCCGAAAATGAGATACTTTTATTCATTCATCCAGCAAATATTCATTCATTCAATAGATATTTATTCATGTTAGTTTCTAGAAGAAAGGGAGGTGAGGAAGAAACAACAGTCCACTCCTTAGTATCTACCCAAGAGCATTGAAAACATCCGTCTACACAAAAGCCGGTACCTGAGTGTTCTTAGCAGCATTATTCACAAGAGCCCAAAAGTGCTAACCACCCAAATGTCCATCAGCTGATGAATAAATAAAATGTGGATAAATAAAATGTTGTACAGCTATAACGGAATATTATTTGGCCATAAAAAAGGGAATAGAGGGATACCTGGCGGGCTCAGTTGGTACATCATGGGACTCTTGATCTCGTGGTTGTGAGTTTGAGCCCCACGTTGAGCATAGAGATTACTTAAAAAAAAAAAAAAAAAGGACTAGAGAACTGATAATGCTACAGCATGGATGAACTCCGAAAACATATTAGGTGAAAGAAACTATACCCAAAAGTTCTGATTGCATGACTCCACTTTTCACGAGATGCCCAGAAAGGGCAATTTTCTATAGATTTCCAGATAGAAAGCAGATTAGTGGTTGCCTGGGGTTGATGAGATGGTAGTAGAAAGGGCTGAGGGATGATGGCTAAGGGAAGCGGGATTTCCTTTAGGGCTGGTAAAAATGTTCTAAACTTGATTACGGTGCAGGGGGGAAGGGCGTTCTACCTCTGAGATTCCAGCCCCAGGTTGCAGTGGGTAAGAGCTTCGCTCAGTTGGTGGGGCTCTGCCTTCATTGTTTGGCGGCCCAGGGTGTGGCCTGACTCCAAGGAGCCTCATTGTAGTGATGGTAGATTACAACAAAGCCTTAATTCTTGCAGACCAAGGCTGAAACATGAGGTTAGACCATGTGCAATGCAATGATTCCTCTAATTGCTAGGAAGCCAGGCTACAATAGGCAGTCGCTTCTCCCTTCGCAGGGTCCTTCAAGTATGGGACTCTTGGCAAAAACAGGTGGTATGACCTGATAAGATACCCCTTTGCTCCACTGCTACCCAGTGTCCTCGGTCCTACAAGACAACACTGGGCTGCCCATTGCAACTCAGCCCCAGTCTTCCTTCTGCCAACACTAGAATTTCAAGCAATTCGCCTTTCTTCCAAACACCCCCATATTTTCTGGTCTTCATCCATCAGTTCATACTCTTTCCTCTGTCCTAGTGCCCCTTCTGCATCGCTCCCTGTTAAAATCTCACTTCGTCTCTGGTATCTTCTAGACCATTTTTGCACTTCCCTCCGCCTACAACGTGTTCCCACACCATCTGCTTTCCTCTCGCCGCAGGGCATCAGAACGCATCAGCCCCTCCTCTGTGACCCCCACCCCACCCTGTTATCCTTTGTGGCTGGGTGATAGTACCACCAAATCTGCCCATTTCTGTGGACGTTTCCGGATGGTGATCTCCTCGAGGACCGGGATTTTCCATGATGCCAATTTTGATACTCCCTGCTGCCCAGTGCAATGCCTCACACGTAGAATGCCCTCAGGATACGTCCGCTGAATTATGGCATGGCATTTTTCTAACCAGGTAGGCTACATTCTGCAGAAACTCAGCACATAGGAATTCACCAATAACCAGTCTGCCGCTCGGGAAATTGATTTCACTGATGGAAACTGTTTACAGAATTTTCCGCTCCCTCCGCCCATTTGTGCACTTAGGGATACATTCACTGGTCACTTCTGGGACTGTGTATCGCTCTGTACCTTCCCTCAGATCGACTGGTACATTGCTAAATGCCAGCAGCTTCTGCAGAGCACGCTGGGAACTGGTTTGCACACCACCGAGAGTGCTGGAGGGACTGAAGGGAGAGTTGCTGAAGCTAAGAGATTTTCAGTTCATTATGTTCTGTACAGTTAAGCCATCAGTGATATTTCTTCTTTGGACCTTCATGCTTTTTCAGCCAAACACAAAAATGTCCTAGTCATTGGCCTCCATGTTGGTGAATTGCAGAGAGTAACATGATGATTCTTTTAGTAGCAAAACTTGTTTTCCTCTGTGTGATTTTTAAAGGTCTCTTGCCCTTTTGCACAGAATTTTATTACGCGTTGGTGCCAGTTTATTTTCCAGAGGAGCACATCTCCGAATTTATAATGAAAGCCAAGCAACGTGGGACTTCACGGCCTTGGCCGGATACCAAGTGATAGCTAATTTCTGCAGCAGGGAAGATGAAATAACAACTCCCCGAACTGCAATTTTGGTTTCTCCCCTTCTGTTCCCAAACAAAACTGTTTAAATAACGAACTCCCGTCTTAATCATAATTATTAGTTAATGAAAGTATGTCTGTATTTCAAAGTGTATTTTCATTTTTTAAATCTTAAATGTCATCTGGCATCGACAACTAACTGTCCCGGGGCTTTTGCTTTTGATTAAGACAGAAGAGTCTGGTTAAATGAATTAACAGTTCATTTAACCTAATGAACTGGAAGAGCAAACAGGAATCCAGTTGACTGATTGTTACTCTTTATGGGTGACATTAGCTGTTATCTAGTCTTTAGTCAGTACACAGAACTGAGAAGTACATCTGTTTGTGTAATGAAGAAGTAACGTTTATGCTTGAAACTATATATTTTATACTTACTTGATTAATTACAGGGTGGGAAGTTGAGAATGTTATTGTAACATAAACTCTAGGAAACCTCATTTGCTTCCAAGAACAAATGAGGATCTTAATGTACCTAATTTCTTAATTTCTTATGACTAGATACAAACTTTACGTGGCCCTAGAGAACCCCTCCCATGTCCATTGTTCTTGGTTTCTCAGCTCCTTCACCTTCTACTTGGGAGTAGAAACTCTATTTTGCGCACACATGTGCACACATAGTCCTATTTATACACAGAGCCTTCCCTGCTTTTCTCTCTATATAAGATTTTATTTATTTATTTGAGAGAGAGAGAGCAGAGGGAGGGGCAGAGGGAGAGGGAGAGAATCTTAGCAGACTGTGCACTGAGCACCGAGCCCAACGCAGGGCTCGATCTCACAACACTGAGATCATGACCTGGGCTGAAATCAGGAGTTGGATGCTTAACTGACTGAGCCACCCAGGCGCTCCCCTGCTTTTCTCTTTCTTCCCTGAGTTTCTCCGTGAGGTTATCCATTCTTTGTGGACTCTGACTTCTGCGCCAAACTTCAAGGGTGTTAATGGGCTTCTTTCTTTCTCATCTTCCCAAATCACATATCACGTTTCTTCAGATCTAAGATGTCATTGTTTGCCAAGATGTTCCACCAGTTAGGGTACCAGTAAAAAAAAAACAAAAACGATCGTAATTACAAAAATACACATATTTAAAGTGACACTCCGATTGTAAAGATGTTTAATGGGGTGCCTGGCTGGCTTAGTCGGTTGAATATGCGACTCTTGATCTCAGCATAGTAATTTCAAGCCCCATGTTGGCCCTCCAGCCTACTTAAAATAAAAAGAAAAAAAA
>JAPYYJ010003176.1:0-11877 GCA_028533885.1 Nasua narica | reverse complement strand
GGGGGAGGAGCTTCTCGGTGGGGGGGACGGCAGCGACTGGTCCAGGCCTTAGGCTAGGAAGATCTGTGGCTGATTATCATGGAAATCAGGCCCGGTGGCGCGGGAGCCGGGGGGAGCCCGGGGTGAGCATGTGCTGGTGGCTGGGCGATGTGGCCCCGTGTGGGGGAGGTAGGCTGGGGTGTCCAGTCCCCTCCGCGCTGCTGCCCCAAATGTAAGTGTGCCCTATCCTCGCCCGGGGCGGGGGCGGGGGCGGGGAGGGGGGGATGGTGCCAGGGAGCCTGGGGGGCGCCGGTCCCGTTGCAGGGCTGATGGGCGGTGCTGCAGGTGGAGGGTCTGGGCTTTGAGGTGGTGGGGACTTGGGGCCCCGGTGCTGGTTACTTTCAGTCCCAAGGGAGGAAAAGGCTGTAGGCCCCACGCCCTCCCCCTGGGAGTAGGAGGGGGCATAACCCCAAGTCCCTTTTATTCAGTGTGGACTTCGCACCCAACACTCTTTCAGCTCACTGTGGCTCTTGATCTATTTAAAATTTTCCAGTGATGTGGCGGTTATCACTCCCATTTTATAGATGAGAAGATGGAGACCCCGGGAGGCAAAGCCCGCAGGGCAAAGACCTGAGAAATCTGACCGGGAGGCTGCTAACTGGGACCAGTTCTCACGACCTCGGTCCTCCTGTCTCCAGCTAGAGGACGGGCCACTTGAACTTCCGGGGGCCCCTGCCCATCCTGAACTCCCTCTGCCCACGCGTGGGGCAGAGCTGCGGGTGGCGGGGCGGGAGGTCAGTAGTGCTGAGATCCCCAGTTCCTGCCTATGCCCTGAGCCGCGACCAGAGGGTTTGAGGTGAGCCGGGAGGACATCCTCCTCCCATCATTCAAAATCTAATTCTTTTATATGTTTTACATTCTGGAGAAAGGAGACCATCTCGGCTTAAAAGTGACGGGGAAATAAAACTAGGAAAGTCAGATGGATTTAGCCACTCTGTAAGCCAGAAAAATGACCCCGGTAGAAAGGCAGGCAGCCGCTTTGGAAAAATCGTCGTAGCAAACAAGAGCGGCTGTGACGTCTGCTGTCTCGCTGTGTAACGAGGCCGAGAAACCCACAGGTACTCGGGCAAAGGGCAGGAGCAGACGATCTACACCCGAAAGAAACATAGGTGCTTAACCATCACATGGAAAGAAATCCATTCCCACCCAGAGGCGTGAAAGGCGTGCAAACCTTAATAAATGCAGTTCCATTCACCTTCACCAATATTTTAAAAACATGAAGTTATTGAGCCCCCCGCCGAATCAAACTCTCTTTGAGTGAAATCTAGGGTCGCGCCTTTCAGAGCTTTGCGAATGTTAGCTCCATCCTGACAATGGACCCCATTCACAGAGGAGGAAACTGAGGCTGAGAGCGGTCCATTATGTAATTTGCCCCCGGCTACACAGCTGCAGAGTAGCTGAGCAGAATCCCCCATCCCACTGCCGAGAAGGGACATTTACCCCCTAGGTCAGGGGTTCTCAAAGTGCCATCCCAGGTCAGAGGCATCGGTATTCCCGGGGACTTTGTACAAATGCTAGTGTTCGGGCCTCACCCCAGGGCTACTGACTCGGACTCTGGGGTTGGGGCCCGCTCTTGGCATTTCAACAAGCCCTCCAGATGATTCTGATGCTGATTCAAGAATTCGTGTTCTGGGCTGCAGGTGAGCGGACGGAAGGGGGCGCTAGTTCTTGCTACAGAAGACAAGGTAGACTGCCCCAACCCTTTTGAAATACCAGCGGACAGCAGGTGTTCCCAGCCTGTAAATGGCCAGTAATTGGACGAGGTTTTATTCCTGACGCTGTTTTAGACAACATATGGGCAAAGCTGGAAACGACGTAAGTCTCCGACCAAAGGGGAGAAAAACTTGGACTCAAATACTAGATGGTCTGCTGTCACTGAGAAGGGAGTTCGTGAAGAGTGGATGGCATGGCACAGTGAGGGTAGACGGCGGGTTCCGGTTTGCCCAGGACACTCTCAGTGTTAGCTCTGACGGTCCTGTATTCTAGCAAACCCACTGGCCCCGAGAACTGAGGACCGTTGGCCATCCTAGTTGTAGCTGAGACTAGTTCTGCAGTCCAAGGATTTCTGTTCTTGCTTCTCAAAGGGCAGGTGGCAGGATGGTCCTTCTCGTCCCCCCACCCCAGGTGGCTGTGTGACTTGCTTTGGCCGGAGAAATGTGACCCAAAGTGATGGGTCACAATCAGACGATGCTCCTGGCAGCCTGGGTGGGGATGGCACTTTCTAGCCCGAGTTCCTGAGTGACTGATGAGAAGAGGTCCCCGGCCACCCCCCCACCCCGACCCCGGGCAGACAGTGTGAGCGAGGCATAAACTCTTGTGTGCCAAGCCACTGACATCTTAGGGTTATTTGTTACATGACATAACCTATCCTGTCCTGACTGCTACATGTGGGGGGATGTGAATTTCGCGGTGTTAGGAAGACACACGTTACAGACTTGTAATTGCTGCAGCATTGCACAGAGGCAACACGCAAACCTTGCAGGCGTGCTGGAAACAATCTGAAGTTTTTAAGTGGCTCAGGTGGAGGAATTCTTGAGCTAAGTTTTTTTCTTCCTGGTCATTGCATTATCCAACTTTTCTATAACGAACATGTTTTAGTATTTTAAAAAAATATTTATTTATTTATTTGACAGAGAGAGAGAGAGAGAGAGAGATCACAAGTAGGCAGAGAGGCAGGCAAAGAGAGAAGGGGAAGCAGGTTCCCTGCTGAGCAGAGATTCCCAATGCGGGGCTTGATCTCAGGACTTGAGATCATGACCCGAGTCGAAGGCAGAGGCTTTAACCCACGGAGCCACCCAGGTGCCCTTGTTGTAGTATTTTTAAATAGGGGACATTTTATTCAAAAGACACTTTCTTAGGGTCAAAGCGGGGTCCTCTCTGGGCTCTTATTCATTAAGTGAAAATCCGGAGGAGGAAGAGAAGGGAATTAAGCTTTCGCTTCAAAGGATCAAAGGGACTGTTAAGGTCAAGGAGTTAATCCTCTCGGGCAGCTGCAAACTCCCTGCCGGATCACCGGCCCTCCTGGCCTCGGCAACCCAGGGCGCACATGTGGAGCAGAGGCTGCTTCCGGGCCATGTGACTCGGCAAGTCACAACCTCGCTGAGCCTCCACGTGCTCATCCGCGGGATGGGAATGACCTTGTCTACCTCACCGGCTACTGAGAGAAGCAAATGAGAGGAGGCCTGCTCAATATGTGTTGGTACCTTCTGCCTCCGTCTTCCTCGTGCAGCCTCCGTGGTGGGGCGCCCCTTTGGACACGTCCCTTAAGCTCCGTGAGCCTCAGTTTCCTTGCGAGGAAGGAGAAGGATGATTTTACAGGCCCGGGCATCCCTGGGTGAGGCTGGAGGTCCCTGGGCAGAAGCTGAGAGATGGGGAGAAGGAGAGGGCTTGGGGACTTTGGAGTCCGGCTGCAGAACTGAGCTTATACCCTCCCTTGAGACTTGCAGCCTCAAACCACAAGACCGGCACGCCAAAAGCCAAAACCTTGAGCGCCTCAGATAGGGACAAAAGCAGGGGCTGGGTCTCCTTTGGAGGCTTGGGGCTAGCACACCTGTTTTCTGACATCTCTGGAGTCTTAAAGGGGCTGGGGTGGTCAGGGAGGACTTCCTAGAGGAGGAGAACTTCAGCTGGTCTTGCAAGGATGGCATGGGCAACTCCTGGCACCCGTTGAGGGTACCCTTGCTCTCGGCTTTGTAAGGAAGCCCCCATTGAGCATCTAAGAGTGACAGCTAACATCCGTGGAGGGGATACGTTGGCCTGGGCTCACTGTCCTTGTGCTCAGCCCGCACACTCATCAGGACCGTCCCTTCCCCACTGTCTGGCAGGTGTCCCTCCCTACCCCCACGGGCCCTTCTCCCCTGTTCCTCCCGGCAGCGCCCAGTGCTTTGCCCCTCAGGGAGGTCATTTGTCCCTCTTCTCTCTTCCCAGCTTCTGGCCTCAGCCTCTGACGCATCCTCCCGGAGCCCAGGGCTGGCCTGGAACCAGGTACCGGAAGAGCATGTTCTCCCCCAAGGAGGCTCTGTGGAATCTGGCTTTTCTCCTGGAGGGAAGTTGGATCTTCGGAAGAGGAGGCTGTGCGCACAGCTGCTTAGAAGAAGCTGAATGGGGCGGGACCGACGCCGCCAGACGGGGTAGGTGGTGGGGGAGGGCTGTTGGTGGGGATGGGTCCCCTGGCGACTGTGGGTCCAGAGAGGGTCGGCCTCTTGTCCAAGATCACGCAGAAATTTGGGGCAAGGCTGGGACTTTGACCTAGATGTGTCTTACTTCTTCGGCCATTCTGGGGAGGTCTGGCAGGGTGGGGGGACGTGCAGGCTGGGTGGAATGGCGGGGTGTCCGCTGCCCCTCGGAGGCCAGGCCCTCGGGGCATTGGGGGGGGCCTTTCATGGAGGGGAAGCAGGGGCTCGAAGCTGGCAGCCAGGGTGGGAGGAGGCCTGTCTGTGATTCTTTGATGCTTACGCTTGGTGGACCCCTGGGGGAATGCCTGAGTCATCGCTGAGCCAGCAAACATATTTAGCCTCTCTCGTTGTCCCTAATAAATCAATTTCTCCAGGTCTCTCACACCTGCCGCTTCACTCCTGGCCGCCCGCCCCGCATCCCCCGCCGGCCGGCGTCCAGGCCCAGGGCCCCAGCGCCAGCTCGGGGTTACCAGGCCTGAAGGGCTCCCACTCCCCAGGCAAGGGGCAGACGCCCCCCTGCCCCTGCTTCCCAGAGCCCCCTTGCTCTTTCCGACTCCTCCCAGGGCATCCTGTGGCAAGCCTGTCCTCTCTTGGTCGGGGATGGCCTCTGTTCAGCAGCCACGTTCCTGGGTCCCCAGTCGGAGCTTCATGACAAGGGGCACTGTGGTCTCGGAGACTGGAAGGTTACTGGGTCTGCTTCTTGGCCTCTGCCAGGGCCCAGCCTCCCTCAAACTTGTACCCTCTTGGCCCACTGGGACTTGGGAATCCCAGAAGTAGCCGGCCTTGTACCCCCTCCTTGTCCTAGCTCCTCCTGGCCTCCACTTAGCTTATCTCATGGGCACCTCTTCCAGGAAGGCTTCCCAGATCTTCAACTCTCTTGCCCCCACGAATCTTTCCTGTTCCAAAGGCCCCAGCCTGTTTTGTACCATGAAAGCGTGCGTATGGTTTGCCTTGTAATGATAATGAGAGCACTTACATAACTCTGAGTAGGTACCCAACACTGTTCTAAGTATTTCGAACATATTGAATTATTCCCATTTAATAGGCGGGAACTCTGAGGCTCAGATCACTTAGGAAACTTGCTTAAGGCACTGGGTAGAGTGGAGCCTTGAACCCAGGTCCCATGGCTGCCTCTCACTACTGCCCCCCTGTGGCTCTTCACAGTGAGTGGCTTTTCGGGGCACCTTCTCATCCACTCCCCCCGCACCCCTCCCAAACTGTCCCCATTCACCCCAGGGCCGGGGCTGCGTTGTGCCCATGTCTGAGACCCCCCTTGTGCAGGGAAGTGCTTATTAAAGGTCTGTGTCATGGGACTCACCTGACTCAACCCTTCAAGGAGGAAGATTGCATCTTAAGGGCTAGGCCGCTCGGGCAGGGTCCCAGAGCCAGAAAGGGAGAGAGCCAGGGGCCCCTGTGCCCGGCAGGAGGGGAAAGTGCTGGCCGGTGAGGGCTGCTTCTCATTTCTGTGTGGTGGGCGCCCCCTGCTGCCCACAGGGAGGAGTGGTGGGCCGACAGGAGGCGGGCAGAGGCCACCCCGGGGAGGGAGCCACTGTGGGGCCTGGGCCAGCAAGTCCGAGCCCACTGGTCCTTCCCGATTGTGATGCGACCCTCCCTGCCTGCCCACCTCCTTGGCCAATCCCCCCACCCACAGCAGCGCCAACCGTCTCCTGGTTCCCTGCGTCTCTCTGCACCTGCACCCGCCGAGGCTGGGGCCTGGGGGGCCTTTGCAAGCGGTTTCATTCTAAGCAAGAATTATTGTGCACCTGCTGTGTGCCAGGTACCGGGCAGGGACAGTCTGGCCTGGGAGGAGTTCACGGTCGGTGTGCGCGTGGGGGGGGTGGTGTGCAGCAGATGCGAGGTGAGCTCACTGCAAGGTCAGGTGTGTGTCACCCCCCCCCCCCGAACCCGGGTGCCAACAAACACTCACACACAACTCCTCTGGGAAGTCTCTCTGCCCGCCCAGCCCTCCACTCGCCACACAGACCCTGGAACATGGTAGGTACTGGGGGCGGAGCGAAGAACACAAGTGGAAATTGATCGGATCAGCACCTTCCATCTTCAAGGAACAGCTCAGTGGTGGCATCTCAGGCAGGGGGCGGGCGGGAAGGGTGTGAGAGCCACTCCAGTGCCCTGCACATCCAGAGGGGGCTGCCTAGAACCGCGGAATTCAGGATCCGCCCGATTGTAAACCCCATGTGGGCTTGTCCCCCCAGTGCCTGGAATGCTGTCGCCACTTAAACACCGTGGAAAGTACCAATAAATGAAGGTTACTGAGTTCCAGCTCGGGAACCCCTGTCCCTCCCCAGTGACCGCTGGTGTCAGCCGTGCTTGTGTCCTTCCAGAGACAGGCTGGAGACCTGCTTCCCGACGCAGCCGCTCCCTCTCTCTCTGGCCCGATTGCCTGTTGGGAAGTTCTTTTGCCTTTCGCTGGCCTTAGCAGGGCCACTTCACCCCTGCCCCTGCTCTGAGGGGACCTCCGTCACAAATCCAGCCTCTGGGGACATCCGTCTGGGTGGCAGCTGTGGTGCCCGGAGGACGAGGGTCCAGGGCCCTCTGAGGGCCCACTCTTCCCAGTCTGGCCCTCCTGCCTTCAGCTGGGGAAGGAACCAGGGCGAAGGGCCTGAAGGGGGCGTCGAGGACGGCACAGGTAGTCACAGAGAGGACGGACCCCACTCCCGAGATGGATCATGAGCTTTATTCTGTCTTCAGAGTGAGTCCCAGTACAGCCACTCATGCCTGGGAAATCACCATTCCCACTCTCAATGATGGCGGAGGCAGGTGAGGACCAGAGAGGGAAAGGGGGGTGGCGGAGGCCACATAGCCAGCATATTCCCGTGGCGGGAGAGGACCTCGGAGCCCACAACCCTCACAGCCCAGTGCTCCTTCCATGACCCCTGGCTGCCCCTTCAGGGGCCAAAGGAGGTGGCAGTGGTGCCATCCAGTTCCCAGGCTGCCATGGGGTCTGTGGAAGTCCTCAAGCATCCGCCAAGGCTCCCTGCAGATGCCCAACCCAGACTCTCTTCAGTACCGTGTCATTACCAGGCACTCGCACACCTCCGGAGACGGGGATCTCACCACTCACGAGCCAGCTCCTCTCTCCTGACTCCAGGAAAGGTGTGCACGTGTCAGTGGGGGTGGAGGGGAGGAGAGACTCCCTCCCCTCCCCTGGGGAATGCGCCTTGCTCTGGCTCGCCCACTCAGGCTGGCGGTGGGGCGGAGGCTTTCCTGCCAGGGAACTTCCCTCCAGGGACTCCCCTGGGACTTGTGCGAGGGGGTGAGAAGGGCTTCTGAGAAGGAGCCTGTTCACGGAATCCTCCTCCGGGCTGGGGCCTCCCTGGAGGCAGAGCTGCCTGCCTGCGTGTGGGGAAGTCAGCTCAACTCTTGGCAGCGCTACTGCGGGTCTCAGATGCCAAGACCCCGCTGGGGCAGCCCCTCACCACCACGGGACCCCTGCTCCGTGGTCAGCAGGGAGGCTAGGGCTGGACTCTGTCCCAAGCTTCTATGGTTCTCAGTGGCGTGGGTGCTGCCTCCAGGCAGCCCTCCTGGTAACCACAGTTCACAAGACTCTCTGTTCTTGGCTTCTTGGCTGTACCCCCAGTCCTGCTCGAATACCTCTGTCTGCGATGCTCTCTGCCATTTTCTTGAGGGGCTCCACTTGCCCCTCCTCCAGAATGGACATCCGTACGATTGGCGCCCGCTCGGCTCTTGGCTTCCCCGCAGCCTTTGGTCAGAGCCCCGCCAGCTCGGGCAACAAGAGCAGCCATCTCTCGCCAGATCCTTGGGCGGATCCAGTACAATCTTGTCCTTCTACCGGAAGGAAGTGGTCCGTGAGGAGGGAGGTGGCAGCTGGGGACCACAGCTGTCACCATCGCTGGGGGTGGGGGGCATAGACACAGAAGGGGCCGAGAAGTTTCTATCCAAACCCCACAGTTTTCCGAGAACCAGAGGAGTGTGACTTGGCGGAAGGCACATGGCGAGTTGGAGACGGAGCTGGGACGGCGACTGCGGGTGCTGGGCTCCTAGTCCAGTGCTCCTGGCGTCTCCTGGCGGTCCTGTCTGTGGGTCTGAGCTGTGTGTGTGTCCCTCAGGCAGGGATGGCCCAGCCCCAGCTGGCCGAGAACCGCACCCCCTACCAAAAGGAGCAAAAGGAGAAGGCATTGCCACGGCCAAGGGCAGGAAGCACTGAGGATCCCCACGGCTCCTCCTCCCTCGAGTGCCGACAGCATTTCAGATTACAGGAAATGTCTCACAGAAGAGGAAACTGAGGCCCAAAGGGAGGACAGGGTGCTGGGTTCTGGGGCAGGGGCCTCTGCAGCTGCTTTCCTCACTCCTTGTTGCAGTGACGTGGGGCAGTGGCTGGGTGCCCAGGGCCAGGGGACCTAAGTGCCACCTCTGAGCCCTCGGGGTTTCCCACCCACCCTCCTGAGCCCTGCCCCCCCCCCCCCACTCCTGGTAGCTCAAAGTCGTGTGGGCGGGGTTGATGTCTGCCGGTCAGGAAAGGGTGCCCCGTGGCGGGACGTTGGTCTCCAGGAGCCACAGCTCACGAGGGTTCCCACGACGTCCGCCCCCCCGGCACCACCTCCCAGGATGCTCAGTGCTTGTTGGCGATCTTCTTCTTCCGAGCAGAGACCAGGTCGTAGAAGGGGACGCGGGTGATGCTGGCTCTGAAATGAGAGCAGGTAAGAAGACGGCAGGGCTGGGCCGGCTGCCAGCGGGCTCTCAGCTCCCTGGGCTTGAAGCAGCGGTGTGGGTCTCCCAGGGCGGGATGGCCCGCCCTGCTGAGGGAGCAAGGCCCGATGGCCCCACCAAGGACCAGGCCCTGGTGAGTCAGCCCTGCCCGGAGTCCCATGGGCTGGGTGGGAGAGGGTCAGGCTGAGAGTGGACAGCCTTGGAGGAGTAATTCTGCCCCCCAAGTTCTCTGGAGCCCTCCTCAGACTCCCAGAAGGGGGTAGAAGGGGCCCAGGTGGGGCCAGCAGACCTCTTGTCGCCCCCACTGGCTGTGTGGCCGGGCAGGTCCCTCCCCGGGGGGGTGGGGGGGGCTCAGGACCTCATCTGTGAAATGGAGGTCAGAGTGGGTCCGGCCGGGCTGCTGCACAGGACTACTCCCCCACGTCCCGGGGCCTGACTCCGGAATCTGGGCTGCAGATCTTGCATGCCAGAGACAGGAGGGAGATTCCGGTCTGTGGATCATTTAGCCCCTTTTGCGGACAAGGAGACAAGGCCCAGAGAGCAGCAGGGGACTCCAGAAGGGACAGGAGGCCCAGCCAGCCCTTACCGGATGGCCTCGATCCATTGGTCCCGCTCCTCCGCGCTGGAGGCCGAGATTCGATAGGACTCGTGCTTGCCCTCCACCACTTTGCCCTCGCCGTCCGTCTTACACGCCTTGATCTTCTGGCCCCGGCAGCTGGGGTTGTAGAGCTCCAGGCAGAACTGCGGGGGGTGCGGGGGCTGGGTGAGGGCCGGGCAGGGCTGGGGGGCAGAGGGCGGCTGGGCGGCTGGGCGTTCAGTGAGGGCCAGCCCCTTGGGGCTCGGGACACACCCCCCCACCCCCCGGGACTGGCCTCCCGTGCCAGGCCGGGGGGCCGGAGCTGCTCCTTCTCACTTTGAGAACTTACTGTGTGCCAGGCTCGACCTAAATCGAGCACTTCCCCTAAAACCCCCAGCTGACTGCGGGGGAAACTGAGGCTCAGGAAGGCGCAGAGGCTTACTTGAGGTCATCAGCTGGTGTCAGAGGCAGGCTCCCAGACAATGAGACCATGCCCTTTTGATGCCCTTGACCTGCCCCCAGGATCCACGGCCTCGGGAGGGAAACTGGGGCAACCTAAAGCCCCACTGAGGGCCTCCTGGAGGGCTCAGGCCAGCTGCCCTCTCCTCCCCGCCACACCCCCACGGCTGGGGCTCTCAGGGCCCCACTGCGCCACCTACTGGCTTCTTGGGGTCGTCCACCTTCTGCACGGAGAGGTTCTCCAGAGGTATGATTCCCCGGGGCTCCTTGTCCTGCAGGAGGGGTGGGGGAAGGCCAGGATCAACAAATGCAGCCTTGACACCCAGGGTGGGGCTTGTGGGGCTCCCCAAACCCATAGAGGAGTGCACTCATCTTCCCAGACTCTGTCCAGCCCTGGAGGGGGAGGGGAGCAGCACACGGGGAGGGCCTGGGCTGGGAGTCGGGAAGCTAGACTGTAAGCTTGGTCCTGCCTTGGCCCTTGGCCCTCCTCTTCCTTGCCAATCAGTGAAATGGGCGCGGAGAGGGGCTGAATGATCTCAAAGGGGCCCCACGCTCTGTGAGTGGACTGCTTAGCGGGCGTCCGGGAGGAGGGGGAGGGGCAGGGGCAGGCTCCGGAGACCCCTGCTCACAGTGGTGAACTCGAAGTAGTAGAGACAATTGTCGGTCAGGATGAACCAGCGCCGTTTCCATGTCTTCACGCGGCCTCCTGCAAGAGGCAATGGCACAGTCAGCTGGACTTCCTCTCCCTGAGCCAAGGACGCTTCCTTCCATGGGAGCAGGGCCTGGAAAGCTTTCCTCTGCCCCTTCCCCTCAAGCCTCCCAACCCCCAGCCCACCACACTTCCCCCAGACCCAACACTTTGTCCCTCAAATACCCTAGTGGTGCCCCTCACCCCAGGCTAGCCCTGACTGCTTAACTTGGCATTCAAGGCTCCTCCGTGATCAGGCCCCAGGACCAGCAGCCACCTTTCCCCCTCAGTTCATCCCTTGGCCTGCTCCCCGCCTGGCACGGGGCTAAGCATTTCATCTTTTGCTTGCCAGACAGTGTTGTAGATGTTTTTAGAAAATAATTGCTTATGAATCCCTAGAACCGCCTATCAGGAGGACCTATAATTAACCCCATTTTACAGATGAAGAGACCAAGGCTCAGGGAGGCTCAGTCGTGTGCTCCAAGTCCTGCAGCAGAGCTCAGATTCAAGCCCGGTGTCCAAGCTCCAGAGCCCCAGTGCTTGGCCATTGTGCCACACATTGAACCCTCCCTGTGACTGTGATCCCCATTTCACAGCTGTGGAAACTGAGGCTGAGGAACCTGACTACTGGCACTGAAGAGCTGGAATCTGTGACTCGGAGTCTCCCTAGGGCTGGGAAAGGTCTGTCGGGCAAGGAAGGAGTCCCCGTGGTCTGCAGAAGGGCTGGGATCCGGATATGGGGACATGGAGGGCTTGGGCGGCAGCACCCACAGCCCAGGTCTCTGCTCCAACACGAGCCACTGTCCCTGGCTGGGCTGCCTCTTCTGGGGAGGCATCCGGGAGTGTGCCTGGGGCCAGGGGTGGCCGGCTGGGCCCTGCAGTTCCCCTGCAGCCGCCGTCCCCCCAGCCCTTAGCCGTGGCTCCTCTCTGCAAGCTGGAGGTCCTCCCAGCTCCCCCCCAGCCACCCCCCCCCATGCTGAAGTGAAGTTCCCCTGAGCCACATCCTGTCTCACTTCCTCCCCCATCCTTCAGGGACACCCAACCCTCTGCCTACCCCCTTGTTGGCTGTGGGCCTCAGACAGGTCCCCTAACCTCTCTGGGCCTGGTTTCCTCAGAAGCCCCCCAGGAAGAGGGACAGGCGTGTAGTTGAAGGGTCTATGGGTCTGTTGGCCTCTCACCTCCTCTTCCTGCTCGTCCTCCTCCGGCCCCCCTGTCCCAGGACAGACAGATGGAAGGATGGGGCAGGTGGA